>MU774249.1:183175-251830 GCA_026770625.1 Nicotiana glauca
CCTGGAACTGCACATGAAAAACATGTGCAGAAGAGGCGTAAGTACACCACAGCGGTACTGAGTAAGTGCCAAGCCTAACCTCGGTTGGGTAGTGACGAGGAAAGGTCAGGGCCCTGCTGAGACAGAAACAATAAAAATAGCAAGATATTAACAGTATCTAAGTCTAATGAAAACTAATAAACACAGCTATGCAATAAGACATATCGATGAAATATAGTACTGCAAGACAAAACAGAAATACACAGTAAATACAACAAAATTTACAAGAGTACCGACGAGGGTCTTCCAGGATACCGTCCTGTAGCCCTTTTCTCAACTGTCCAATGGAACTTCCCGGGATACCGTCCCGTAATCCAATCATCAGTGTGCAGGGGGATCTCCCGGGATATCATCCTGTAGTCCCAAAATAAAAGTGCAGGGGGGTCTTCCGGGATACCATACCGTAGTCCCAAAATAAAAGTGCAGGGGGATCTCCCTGGATACCGTCCCGTAGTCCCAAAATAAAAGTGCAGGGGGATCTCCCGGGAATCAAACCCGTAGTCCCAAAATAAACAAACAAGGGGGAACTCCCGAAATCCTGCATCCGTAGTCCCAATGTAAATGCGCAATCAACATCAGAGAAATATTCAGAAATTTAAGTACAACAATACAAGGCATCATGGAATACTGGCCTAACATGCTCCACGTAATCACAGCTAAGACAATTTAAACAAATAGGCAGCTTGGATCAATTAAACATGCTCATCTATGCTAGCACATGCTATAAAAGCAAGTAAAGTAAGGCAAATATGAAAGAGAATCCAAATCATGTAATTAAGTAAAAATCCGGGTTTTCAACAATTTGCTCAAGTACGCGCTCGTCACCTCACGTACAAGGCATTCAATTTACCAATTATCACATCCTAAGGGACGAAGTCCCCCACACAAGGTTAGGCAAGTCACTTACCTCAAACCGGTGCAAAATCAACTGGGGAACAATGCCCTTGCCACGAGTATCCGACTCCAAATGGCCCAAATCCAATCGTTGCCACTGAAAAGCCCTCGAAAAATTTCCCAAAACCGAGCTCTCTAGCTTGAGTTTTTGTAAAATTGGAAGAAGGGTTTGTTTTGAAATGTTTATATCTGCCCAGGGATTTTCTTCCGTGCGATCGCATAATAAGGGATGCGATCGTGTAGAGTGAAAATTGAATGCCTGGAAAACGGTCTATGCGAATGAAGGGATGGGCCTGCGATCGCGAAAGGGAAGGAAGCGTACCTATGAGATCGCATTAAAGGCCTTGCGATCGCGGAGAAGGGAAAACAGAAGTTATGCGATCACAGAAGGAGATACGCGATCGCATAGAAGGGAAAGGGCCACTTCTGAAATTCCACTACGCGATCGCATGAATGAGGATGCGATCGCAGAGAGTAAAAGTCTGCAACATCAACAGCAGAAAATCTGCAGCTGTTTTGTCAACACAAAATGCCCCGTTAGGCATCTGAAACACATCCGAGGCCCCCGAGACCTCAACCAAACATGCGGACATATCCCATAACATCATTCAAACTTGTACCAATCCTTAAACCACCTAAAACAACGCCGGAATCTCAAATTAATAAAAGATTTGGACTTAAAACTTCAAAACTTAACCAAACTCGCTTTCGATCAAAAACCTATCCAAACCTTGTCCGAATGACCTGAAATTTTGCACGCACATCCAAAATGACATGACGAAGCTACAGCAACTTCCGGAATCCCAAACCGACCCTCGGATCAAAAATTCATTATCAGACCGAAACTTCAAAAAATTCAAACTTCGGCATTTCATGCCTAAATGAGCTACGGACCTCCAAATTACATTCCGAACGCGCTCCCAACCCCGAAATTACCTAACGGAACCATCGGATTTCCATTCCGAGGTCGTTTTCCCACTGTTCTGAATACGGACCATTTTCCAACACTTAAGCTCTCATTTAGGGACTAAGTGTCCCAAAACGCTCCGAATTCTATTACCGAACGTCCCGACAAATCAAAATAGCTGAAATGAACTTAGGGGAAGCAGTTAATGGGGAATCGGGGCATAAATTCAAAAAATGACCGGCTGGGTCATTACAGTATAATTGAAACAAAAACTAGAAATAACAAAGATTCAAGGTTATAATTCAAACCTAAAAGTTAGGATTATATCCGAAAAATTTAACTCATACACTAAAAGTTCGATTCACAAGAACCAATCATAAACCCTAAAAGTTTAGGGTTTCTTCTCTTCAGACCATTTCTTCCCCCAAATTAGTAGGTAAAACTAAATATTTTAGCTACTAACAATTATTATAGATTTAATTTAGCTAAGAACAATTAAATTTTACAAATCAAACTAGAAGGAATTAAACAAAATCAGTGTATTTTGAAAAAAATAAAGAAAGGAGAGAGAAACCAACCTGGGCAGTGGAGGACACCGGCGGTGGAGCTGCTGCCGCCGGTGGGCGTCAGTGGCGCCGCTAATGTTGGGAGTCGAAAGGGGGGGGGGTTGAGTGTGAACGAGAGAAGAGAGAGTTTGGCGAAATGTTTTGAAGAAAATAAGGGAATGGGAGGGGAAACACGTGTTTGGACACTGTTTTTAGAAAGAGCGACCAACTTTGTTTGCTATTTTTTTGTAGCAAAATAAGTATTGACTATTTTGACCAAAATAGCGACCAAAGTTGGTCGCTAGTTTTTGATTGTTTGACAGAATAGCGCCCAACACTGGTCGCTATATGTAAAAAAAGAAATTAAATTACTTTTAATTCAATTGAAAATTATATATATATATATATAGCTTAATATGAGCTATATTCGATATAATATTACCTAATATACTTATACTTAGTGCATAATATAGCGTAAGTATATATATTATATATATATAAGCTATATTCGATATAATATTACCTAATACACGTATACTTAGTGCATAGTATAGTGTGAGTGTATATATATATATATATATATAAAAAATCTATATTCGATATAATATTAGCTAATGCACTTATACTTAGTGCATAGTATAGCGTAAGTATATATATTATATATATATATATTCAATATAATATTAGCTCATGCACTTATAATTAGTGCATAGTATAGCGTACGTATATATATATATATATATATATATATATATATATAAGCTATATTCGGTATAATATTACCTAATACACTTATACTTAGATCATAGTATAGCGTAAGTATATATATTATATATATATAAGCTATATTCGATATAATATTACCTAATACACTTATACAGTCACGACCCAATTCCCGAACTCGGTCATGATGGCGCCTCTTGTGAAAACAAGGCCAGCCCAACAGAATGAAACACCTCTTTTAACAGTTAACTAACATAAATAAGTCTGTATCATGATTGATATAGCCATAATTCGCGAAAAAAGATAATAACAAGAGAAACTATCCCGACAAAGCCCAAACCGGGGTGTCACAAGTCATGAGCTACTACAGAATCTGCTATAAGTCTAAAAGTACGAAATGCGACACAATAGTCTGAAGACAACATAAATGATAGAGGATAAGGGAGACACGGGGCTGCGGACGTCATCAACTACCTCGTAACTCCAAATCGCTGCCTAGTCTGGAAGGAATCAGCGTTGAGGTGCGGACTCTGCTATGCTTGAAGCTGCACACACAGTACAGGGAGTAGTGAGTACTCCGACCCAGTGAGTAATAATTATAAATAATGATCGAAATCATGAAATTACATAAAGGTAGAAGATAATTCTATATTAAAGCAGTAAAATCATTTAAAGCAGTGAAACAACGAAGAATCAAATAAAATCACTTTTAACATCGGTAAAAAAATAGGTATTTTGACAGGTAAATAACAAGTAGATATCTGCCCCTCGGGCTCAGTATCAATTTCTCATAACAATATCAGCCCTTCGGGCTCAATATCAATCATTGAGCATAATATCAACCCCTCGGGCTCACTCTCAGATCATATGGGTAACCGCGCTCATTGTGGGTGTGCAGACTCCGGAGGGGCCCCTTACAGCCCAAGTGCTATATAGAGCCACCTCGTGGCATCATCACTCGGCACTCGGCCTCACATCAATCTACCTCACATCACTCAAGCCTCCTCGTGGCATATAAAGTAACGCAGGACCTCGGCCTCATATCACTCAGCGTATCCTCATATATGGCCCTCGGCCTCACTCAGTCCAGAAATCATCACAAGCCCCTCGGGCGTCAGTAAAATGATAGTGCTCAACTCAAACAAAATTTTGAATATCATTTAAATCTCAAATTCAAGTAAAAGTAGCTGAGTTTGTAACACAGTGCAATTCAATGGGACTGAGTTCAAGTAATATATCAAAATAGTGAGGAAACAGTGATAAAAGTCCACGATGGATTTAAATAATCATCATTAAGCCCAAATATGGCGATAATCCCAAATCATGGTGAAAATAAGCAAGTCTCAGACCAATACGCGGTAAAAACAACAATCGGGATAGACCAAGTCACAATCCCCAATAGTAAATGACCCTGCGCTCGTCATTAAGTGCGTGTCTCACCTTAATATAGCACTACGTTGTGCAATTCGGGATTTCAAACACTCAAGGCATCATTTACCATTACTACTCACCTCAAGCCGGCCAAAACTCTAGCTCTCTATGACCTTGCCTCTCTAATCGGCCTCCTCGCGCGTCTAGTCTGACCAAAACCACAACGAATACGTCAAAATAGGCTAAAGGAACAATACCCAATCAAAAATAATCGAAAAACATCAAAAATCCCAAAATTGGCAAAACCCGAGCTCCGGACCCACTTTTTCAAACTCAGAAATTTTCACATCATCAGGTTCCAAATCTCGTCACGAGTCTATACATATCAAGAACTCCTAAATCCGAGCACAAATGACCCATCAAAACCCAATTTGAAATATCAAAACTCAAGCTCTAGTTCTTCCCCTTTTTGTTAAGTTTTCATGAATTTCCTGGTTAATCCCACAATTAAATCATGTTTTTAGTTCATAGAACTTACCTCCAATCAATCCTCTTCGAAACCCTCTTAAATTCCCGCCAAGAGATCTGAAGATGCTCAACAATGGTGGAAAATAACTTAGGCTCGCGGAACAAAATGTTTTAAAAGCCCTTCTGCCCAACTAACAATTTCATCCATGCGAATGCGAGGGCCTTCTCGCGTTCGCGATGCACAAAATTTCCACTGAAAAATTTTACCCTTCGCGAACGTGGTGCCTTACCCGCGAACGCGATACTTTAACTGATAAAACTACACGAACACGATCCTTATGCCGCGAACGCAAAGAACAATTAATACAGGACCTCAAATCCTTCTATGCGAACACGACACTCGTCACGCGAACGCGATGCACACTCCCAGGACCCTCCGCGAACGCGATGCTCTTGATGCTAACGCGTAGCACAAAGACTTAGGGACCCAACTTTCTTCTACGTGAATACGGGCTTCTCACCGCAAATGCAAAGCTTCAGAACTTTACCTTCCGCGAACGTGGACCTACCTTCGTGAACGCAAAGGCTAAATCTGGCTTGCACATGCTACTGCATTTTTTGCAATATTTTCCAACTCTAAACTCTTCATTAGCCATCCGAAATTACCCCGAGGCCCCCGGGACCTTAACCAAAAGTACCAACACATGCTAAAACATCATCCAAACTTGTTCCAATCATCAAAACACCTCAACCAACAGTAAAATCATCAATTCTCGTCGAATTCAAGCCTAAGTTCTTAAAAAACTTCTGAAACGCGCATTTGATAATAAACCTAACCAAATCACCTCCGAATGACCTGAAATTTTGCACATACATCCCAAATCACCTTACAAAACTACTACAACTCTTGGAATTCCATTTCGAGCCTCGGATCAAAATTTAACCTACCAACCGGAAATCGTCAAAACAAGCTAATTTCTACTCCGGGCCTCAAAAATCACTTCCGATCACACTCCTAAGTCATATATCATCCCCTGAAGCAAATCGAACCACCGAAAATCACATAAGAGTCCTCTAACTCATAAGTCAACATCCAGTTGACTTTTCCAAACTAAACCTTCCTTAAAGAGACTAAGTGTCACATTTCCTACCCAAACCAATCCAAATCGACTCGATCACATCAAATACCGATAATGAAGATTAAAGAAGCATAAAATGGGGAAAACAAAGTGGTAACTCATGAGACGACGGGTTAGGTCGTCGCATCCTCCCCAACTAAAACAAATGCGTGTCCTCGAGCGAGTCAAGAAACATACCTGAAGCCTCAAACAGGTGAGGATATCTGCTTCGCATCTCCCGCTCGGTCTCCTAGGTAGCCTCCTCTATGGGCCGACCTCTCCACTGCACCTTCACCGAAGCTATATCCTTTTATCTCAATTTCTGAACCTGACGACCCAAAATAGCCATTGGCTCCACATCACAGGTCAAATCATAATCCAACTGAACCGTGCTGAAATCCAAAACATGGGCCGGGTCCCCAACATACTTTCGGAGCATAGAGACATGAAATACAGGATGCACGCTCGATAAGCTGGGTGGCAAGGCAAGCATATAAACCACCTCTTCAATCCTCCGAAGCACCTCAAAAATCCCAATGAACCGCGGGCTCAACTTTCCTTTCTTTCCAAATCTCATAACACCCTTCATGAGCGAAACCTTCAGCAAGACCTTCTCACCTACCATATAAGACACAACTCGAACCTTCCGGTCCGCACAACTCTTCTGACGTGACTGTACTATACGAAGTCTCTCCTAAATCAACTTCACCTTCTCTGAGTCATCCTGAACCAAATCTATCCCCAATAGCCTAGTCTCGCCGTGCTCGAACCAACCCATGGGAGATCTACACCGTCTCCCATACAAGGCCTCATACGGTGCCATCTGAATGCTGGACTGATAGATATTGTTGTAGGCAAACTCTGCAAGCAGCAAAAACTCATCCCAAGAACCTCTGAAATCAATAATACAGGCACGCATCATGTCCTCTAATATCTGAATAGTACACTCAGACTATCCGTCCGTCTATGCTCAACTCCACTTGAGTACCCAACTGTCGCTGTAAAGTCCTCAAAAACTGGGAAGTAAACTGAGTACCTCTATCTGAGATAATAGACACTGGAACACCGTGCAACTGAACAATCTCCTGGATAAAGATCCCTGCCAGCTGCTCCAAAGAATAGGTAATGCATACCGAAATGAAGTGCACGGACTTGGTCAGCCGATCCACAATCACCCAAATAGCATCAAACTTCTTCAAAGTTCGGGGAAGGACACTCACAAAATCTATAGTGACTCTCTCCCACTTCCACTCAGGAATAATCATCTACTGAAGCAAGCCACGCGGTCTTTAATGCTCATATTTCACCTGCTGACAATTGAGACACCGAGTTACATACCACACAATATCCTTCTTCATTCTTCTCCACCAATAGTGCTGCCTCAAGTCCTGATACATCTTCGCGGCACCCGGATAATTAGAGTACCGCGAGCGATGGGCCTCCTCCAGAATCAACTCCCTAAGCCCATCACATTAGGCACACAGATCCGGCCATGCATCCTCAACACGCCATCATCACCTATAGTCACATCTCTGGTATCCTCATGCTGAACTCTATCCTTAAGGATAAGCAAATGCGGATCATCATATTGGCACTCTCTGATGCGATCATATAAGGAAGACCGAGAAACCGCACAAGCCAACACTCGGCTAGGCTCCGAAATATGAAATCTCACAAACCGATTGGCCAAAGCATGAACATCAACTGCAAGGGGTCTCTCCCCAACTGGAATGTATGCCAAACTCCCCATACTTGCTATCTTTCGGCTCAAAGCATCGACCATTACATTGGCCTTTCTCGGATGATACAGAATGGTAATATCATAATCCTTAAGTAACTCTAGCCATCTCCGCTACTTCAAATTGAGGTCCTTTTGCTTGAACAAATGCTAAAGACTGTGATGATCGGTGAATACCTCACAAGATACGCCATACAAGTAGTGCCTCCAAATCTTTAATGCATAAACTATGGCAGTCAACTCCAAATCATGAACAGGGCAATTCTTCTCATGGGGCTTCAACTGATGAGAAGCATAAGAAATCAACCTACCCTCCTGCATCAACTCACAAACAATCCCAACTCTCGAAGCATCACAATAGATGGTATAAGAACATGAAGCTGATGGCAAAACCAATACTGGAGCCGTGGCCAAAGTTGTCTTGAGCTTCTGAAAGCTCTCCTCGCACTTGTCCGACCACACAAATGGAGCACCCTTCTGAGTCTGCTTGGTCAAGGGTGAGGCAATAGATGAAAAACCCTAAACAAACCAACAATAATAACCCGCCAAACCGAGGAAACTACAAATCTCTATGGCTGAGGACAGTCTAGGCCAACTCTGCACCACCTTTATCTTCTTCGGATCAACTTTTATACCCTGACTAGACACCACGTGCCCCAAGAAAGCTACTGAACCGAGCCAAAACTCACACTTGAAGAACTTTGCATAAAGCTTCTCCTCCCTCAATCTTTGCAATACAACTCTCAAATGCTCCGCGTGCTCCTCCTGGCTACGCGAGTATACCAGAATATCATCAATGAATACTATAACAAACGAATCTAGATAAGGCCGAAATACACTGTTCATCAAATGCATCAACGCTGCTGGGGCATTGGTCAGCCCAAAAGACATAATATGAAACTCATAGTGACCATATCTAGTCCTGAAATCAGTCTTAAGAATATCTGAATCCTTGATCTTCAACTGGCGATAACCCGAACGGATTTCAATCTTGGATAACACCCTCTCTCCCTGAAGCTGGTCAAATAGATCATCAATACGAGGAAAGGGGTAATTGTTCTTCACTGTTACTTTTTTCAATTGCCTGTAATCAATGCACATCCTCATTGTGCCATCCTTCTTCTTCACAAATAGAATCGATGCACCCCACGGTGACACACTTGGATGAATGAACCCCTTATCTAGGAGTTCCTGAAGTTGATCCTTCAGCTCTTTCAACTCTGCTGGTGAAATACGATATGGCGAATGGAAATGGGCTGATTACCCAGCACCAGGTTAATACCAAAATCAATATCCATATCTGGTGGCATGCCCGACAAGTCTTTAGGAAATACATCGGGAAACTCCCTCACAACTGGAACAGAATCAATGCTAGAAGCCTCAGCTCCAACATCTAGCACAAAGGCTAGATATGACAGACAACCCTTTCCAACCATACGCCGGGCCTTTAAGAAAGAAATCACTCTACTAGGGACATAATCAGTCATACCATGCCACTCGATCCTCGGTACACCCGACATAGCCAATGTGATTGTCTTGGCATGACAGTCTAAAATAGCATGACACAGAGATAACAAATCCATGCCCAAAATAACATCAATGTCCACCATGCTTAATAACAATAGATCAAATCGGGTCTCTAGACCCCCAATAGTCACAACACATGACTGGTACACATGGTTTACAACAATAGTATCGCCCACCAGGGTAGATATGTGGACAGGTAACGCAATACACCCTCGGGTCGAACCCAAATGATGAGAAAAATATGAGGACACATAAGAATAGGTGGAATCGGGATCAAATAAGACAGAGGCATCTCTGCGGCAGACTAAAATAATACTTGTAATGACAGCATCTGAAGCAATGACATCTGTCCCGCCTAGAATTGCATAAAAGAGAGCCTGACCACCGCCCGGTCGACCTGTACCTCTGGGGTGACTCCTGGCTGCCTGACCTCCACCCCTAGATGGCTGGGCGAGTGCTGAAGTAACTGGAGCATAAGACGAGGGCTGGCCCCTCTGCTGTGATGGACTAGCAATGCGACGAGGACAGTACCTCCACACATGCCCAAACTCTCCACACTCAAAATAACTCCCAGGTGCTGGAGAATGGGACTGAAGGGAACCCCTCGCACCGGAGTGACAAGCTGATGCACTCGGCATGGAAGAACCCTGAACAGACGGGGCACGAGATGAACTCTAAGCTTGAAGGGCACGAACAGAAGGCTGACCTTGCTGAGAACCATGATAACTACGACCTGAAGATGCCTTACGATACTCAGGATGGGCCGACTGAGCGGTCTTGAAAGAACGGCCTCTACCATGCTGGAACTAGCCCCTAGATGGAGCACCACTAAACTGCCGGAACCTCGAGGCCTCATGGCCTCCCTCTCCTCTCTATCCTACTGACGAGCCGTATCAATCTCACAAACGATATCAACTACCTCCTCAAATTAAATACCCAGAACTCTCTCTCTAGTCATCAGGATACGAAGATGATAATTAAGACCATACACATATTTGCTTGATCCTCTCACGATCTGTCAGAACCATCCAGGAGGCATGACGAGCCAACTTAGAATACCTCGGCTCATACTAGGACACAGTCATATCCCCCTGCCAAAGCCACTCAAACTGCCTACGCAGCTCCTCCCTACGGGACTTTGGTACATACTTCTCCATGAAGATAGTGGAGAACTCCTGCCAAGTCAAATTTGCTACACCTGCCAACCTACGCCTCGTATACGCCTCCCACCAAGTGAAGGCAGCTCCAGTGAACTAAAAGGTGGTAAATGTCGCACCACTAGACTCAAGAATCCCTGCCGTACGGAGTATCCACTAACACTTGTCGAGGAAACCCTGGGCATCCTCGCCCTCTGCACCACTGAATGAAGGAGGCTAGAGCCTACCAAACCTCTCAAGGCGACGCTACTCATCGTCTGGCATAGCTGGAACCATAAAGTCCTAAACTGGTGCAACCGGCTGAGCTGGAGGTGCTCCCGGCGTCTGCAATCCCTGCACTACCTGCTCAGGTGTGCGAGCAGCGGGGGTCTGATTGCCTTCCCCTGGCCTGTGAAGTAGCTATTGTGGTAGTGGCTGAAAGTGCCTGAGACAGGCCAGGCCAGTGCAAACTGATAAGATCTGAGCCAAGGCCTCATGACGACCCGGAATCACGATGGGCACCGCTGGTGTCTGAACATGTGTTGCTGGAGTATCTACAGTTGGAGACTAATCCTGGGCTGGGGCAACTGGTTGATAAACAGGTGTTGTCCTTGCTGCTCTACCTCTACCACGACCGCGTCCACGGCCTCTAGTGGCCTCAATGGGTGGTACTGGTGGTCATCCGCCTCGTCCGATACCGCGAGTCCTCGCCATCTGCGAAAGAATAGAATACAGAAGTTTAGGTCTCGCATCAATAGAGTCGCACAACAAGAATTTCAAGAATATGAAGTTTTTCCTAAAAGTTATGCAGCCTCTCGAGGATAAATACAGACGTCTCCGTACCGATCTATGAGACTCTACTAAACCTACTCATGACTCGCAAGACCTATGTAACCTAGGCTCTGATACCAACTTGTCATGACCCAATTCCCGAACCCGGTCGTGATGGCGCCTCTCGTGAAGATAAGGCAAGCCAAATAGAACGAAACACCTCTTTTAATAGTTAACTAACATAAATAAGTCTAAAACATGATTGATATAGCCATAATTTGCAGAAAAAGATAATAAAAAGGGAAACTATCCCGACACAGCCCAAATCGAGGTGTCACAAGTCATGAGCTACTACTGAATCTGCTATAAGTCTACAAAGTACGAAATGCGACACAATAGTCAAAAGACAACATAAATGATAGAGCATAAGGGATACACGGGGCTGCGAACATCAACAGCTACCTCGTAACTCCAAATCGCTGCCTGATCTGGAAGGAATTAGCGCTCAGGTGCGGACTTTGCAATGCCTGAATCTGCACACACAGTGCAAGGAGTAGTGAGTACTCTGACCCAGTGAGTAATAATTATAAATAATGACCGAAAGCATGAAATCACATAAAGGCACAAGATAATTAAATATTAAAGCAATAAATCATTTAAAGCAGTGAAATGATGAAGAATCAAATGAAATCTCTTTTAAAACCGATAAAAAAACACATGTTTTGACAGGTAAATAACAAGTAGATATCTGCCCCTCGGGCTCAGTATCAATCTCTCAGAACAGTATCAGGCTTTCGGGCTAACTTCAGTCACTCAGCATAATATCAGCCCCTCGGGCTCACTGTCAGATCATATGGGTAACCGCGCTCAATGTGGGTGTGCAGACTCCGGAGGGGCCCCTTACGGCCCAAGCGCTATATAGAGCCACCTTGTGGCATCATCAGTCGGCACTCGACCTAACATCACTCGGCCTCACATTACTCAAGCCACCTCGTGGCATATAAAGTAACTCAAGCCCTCGGCCTCATATCACTCAGCGTATCCTCACATATGGCCCTCGGCCTCACACAATCCAGAAATCATCTCAAGCTCCTCGGGCGTCAGTAAAATGATAGTGCTCAGCTCAAACAACATTTTGAATATCATTTAAATCTCAAATTCAAGTAAAAGTAGCTGAGTTTATAAAACAGTGCAATTCAATGGGACTGAGTTCAAGTAATATATCAAACTAGTGAGGAAACAGTGATAAAAGTCCACAGAGGATTTAAATAATCAGAATTAAGCCCAAATATGGCGATAAGCCCAAATCATGGTGAAAACAAACATGTCTCAGTCTAATACGCGGTAAAAATATCAATCGGTAGGACCAATTCACGATCCCCAATAGTAAGCGACCCCGCTCGTCATTAAGAGCGTGTCTCACCTCAATATAGTACTACGTTGTGCAATCCGGGGTTTCAAACCCTCAGGACAACATTTACAATTACTACTCACCTCAAGCCGCCAAAAACTCTAGCTCTCTATGCCCTTTCCTCTCAAATCGGCCTCCTCGCGCGTCGAATCTGACCAAAACTAGAATGAATACGTCAAAATAGGCTAAAGGAACAATACCTAATCGAAAATAATCGACAAACATCAAAAATCCCAAAATTGGCAAAACCCGAGCCCCGAGCCCACTTCTCGAAACTTAGAAATTTTCACATCCCCGGGTTCCATATCTCGCCACGAGTCTATACATATGAAGAACTCCTAAACTCGAGCACAAATGACCCATCAAAACCCTATTTGAAATATCAAAACTCAAGCCCTAGTTCTTCCCCTTTTTGCTAAGTTTTCATGAATTTCCAGGTTAATCCCACAATTAAATCATGTTTTTAGTTCATAGAACTTACCTCCAATCAATCCTCTTCGAAAACCTCTTCAATTACCGTGCAAGAGCTCTCAAGATGCTCAACAATGGTGGAAAATAACTTAGGCTCACGGAACAAAATATTTTAAAAACCCTTCTGCCCCGCTGACAATTTCATCTATGCGAACGCGAGGGCCTTCTCACGTTCGCGATGCAAAAAATTTCCACTGACCAATTTTACCCTTCGCAAATGCGGTGCCTTACCCGCGAACGAGATGCTTTAACTGATAAAACTACGCGAACGCAAAGAACAAATAATAAAGGACCTCAATTCCTTCTATGCGAATACGACAGGACCCTCCGCGAATGCGATGCTCTTGACGTAAATACGAAGCACAAAGACTCAGGGAACCAACTTTCTTCTACGTGAACACAGAATCCTCACCGCGAATACGAAGCTCAAAAACTTTACCTTCCGCGAATGTGGACCTACATTCGCGGGGGCCTCAAGGTGATTTCGGATGGCTAATGGGGAGATTTGGACTATGAAAAGTTGCAGAAAAAGGCATCAACTATTGCAGAGCATTTTTATATATGCGATCACTGAGGGAGTACTACGATCGTATAGGAGGATTTTGAGGGGTTGTTTGGTTGTTCAATGCGATCGCATAGTAAGGGTTGTGATCGCATAGTGTTAAGTGGACCTGGGTCTTGAATTGAAATTTTTTCAATGGGAACGCAGGTGATGGTGTGCGATCGCATAAGCTAAGGATTTTGTGCATTGCGATCGTATGGGTATATTCGCGATCGCATAAGGTTAAAGTTGGAACAGGGATTTTGTGCTTCGCGATCGCATAGGTTCTGATGCGATCGCATAGAAGGAATTTACACCTGGGCAGAATAGTTTTTAAACATTTCCTCCGCGAGCTAGGTCATATTTTCCACCATTGTTGAGCATCCTAAGAGCTTTTTAGGAGGAATTGAAGAGGGTTTCGACTAGGATTGATTGGAGGTAAGTCCTATGAACTAAAAACATGATTATATTGTAGAATCAACCTAGAAAATTCATGAAACCTTGGCAAAAATGGGAAGAACTAGGGCTTGAGTTTTTGAAATTTTAAATTGAAATTTGAAGGTCCATTTGAGCTTGGATTTGAGAGTTCTTGATATGTATAGACTTGTGGCAAGATAAGGAACCCGTTGATATTAAAATTCCTGAGTTTCAAGAAGTGGTCCCGGGGCTCTATATTTCGAAGACCAGCGGGCAGCTGGGAAGGACTGCTTTTCTTAATTCGGCCTTCATGATGGATGTCAGTGCAGAGGTTTCTACCATTGATTCAGTTCTGGTGTTGAGGGACTTTTTGGATGCAATTCTTGTGGTCGGGCATGCCGCCAGGCGAGGTTGTGGATTTCGGTATTGGTTTGGTGCCGGGCACCGTATCGTATTGCTCCAGTAGGAGTTGTAGTATTAGAAGGTGCAACTTCAGGCTTCCTTGATGATGAATTCGTTGGCGGGTCAATGTGGATGCGTGTTCTACCTTGAGTCAAATTGGTTGGCCCCGAATTGTATTGTTGAAGGATAGGTTGATTCGATCGTTAGTGAGCTTGTTAGTGATCTGAGGAGATCTATGAGCTGCTTTTGTGCTGCGAGACGTTATGATTTGTTGGTTATGGGCACATATGGTGTGTTTCCATTGGGGTTTCATAGTGAAAGTCGAGCCGGAAGCGTAATTGGGAGATTGCTGAGTGAATGATGGACCGGTTATGTTCTATCGAGTTTGCGTGGTGTATGTTATTTGTTTCACAGTGGGTGTAATGATTTTCTTTGGTTCTAGACATCAATTGAGCATGGTTGTCGATTTTGAGCATAGTGACTTGAGGTGTGTCATGTGGAGCAGTATTTGGATAGGATCGCGCGTTGCAACAAAGCTGTGTGGAAATATGACCTTGCGGGTCTTTGAGTGTTCTATTTCTATGATGTGAGACGGGGTCTCAGCTTTGTGTTGTGATGGTACTAATGACCTTGAGGTAAAGCTCTTTCGTTTAGGGTCATTTTCATGATTTGAGTATATTCAGATTGGTGCGCGGATTATACAAGTTGTGGCTTAGGCCTCTTTTGAGGTGATCGTTGGGGTCATTAATGAATACGAACGAATTTGATTTCAGCTTGTCGGAAGGATAATGTCAAGGTTCGGCTCGAAAATCTGTTATGGTATTAGCCAAAAGGAAGTGACTTCATGAATGGTTGACCTGAGAGATGGTTACGATTTATTGCATGTTTCATTTATCATTAGCAGTATATTGAAGTGTTGGAATAAGACCTTAGATGATAAGAAGTTTTCTACCGGTATTTGGGTGTTGTGTGTAGCTGTTATGAATAGAAGTTATCATTTCGAGTGTTTGAGTTATGTGGTATATCAGATAATTGCACCTGAGGTTGCAGGTGTGGGTTAATACATCTGGTTTGGGCTTATTCTGGATAGAAATATGAGGTTCTGATCTTTTGCATGATTTCGGAAAGTGAAATGTGGTTCTATGGCTTATGGGCTAGATTGGATGGTGAAATTTCAGTTTCAATGTGTTATCAGACCTATATGAGATAGGGTGACGTGGGATCACCCCCGGGTTTACGCTCGGTAAGGTTATTCAGCTATTGATTGGCTTCTAGAACAACTCCAGGTACGTTGGAGGACGAACGTGTGTTTAAGTAGGGGAGGATGTAATGACTCGACCAGTCGTTTTGAACTTTTGCACTTGGATCGCCAGTTCTCGGGCATGATTTGGGGGGTGTGTGCAAAATTTTAGGTCATTCCGAGGTGTTTTGGTTGGGTTTTTGATCAAATGCGAGTTTCGGAAGTTTTAGAAGAACTTAGTCTTGAATCCGATGTAATTTGATGGTTTCGGTATTGTTTGAGGTGTTTTGATGATTGGAACAAGTTTGAATGGTATTTTAGGATGTGTTGGTGCTTTTGGTTGAGGCCCCGGGAGCCTCGGGGTGATTTCGGATGGCTAACGGGGAGATTTGGACTATGAAAAGTTGCAAAAAAAAGCATCAGTTGTTGCAGAAAAAAGCATCAACTGTTGCAGAGCATTTTGCTCTATGCGACCGTAGAGGGAGTATTGCGATCACATAGGAGGATTTTGAAGGGTTGTTTGGTTGTTCAATGTGATCGCATAGTAAGGGTTTTCCATCGCATAGTGTTAAGTGGACCCGGGGGCTTGAATGGAAATTTGTTCAATGCGAACGCAAGCGGTGGTGTGAGATCGCTTAGGCTAAGGATTTTGTGCTTTGCGATCGCATGGGTATATTCGCGATCGCATAGGTTTAAAGTTAGAACAGGGATTTTGTGCTTCGCGATCGCATAGGTTCTGATGCGACCACATAGAAGGAATTTACACCTAGGCAGAATAGTTTTTAAACATTTCCTCCGCGAGCTAGAGTCATATTTTCCACCATTGTTGAGCATCTTGAGAGATTTTTGGGAGGAATTGAAGAGGGTTTCGACTGGGATTGATTGGAGGTAAGTCCTATGAACTAAAAACATGATTATATTGTAGAATCAACTTAGAAAATTCATGAAAACTTGGCAAAAAGGGGAAGAACTAGGGCTTGAGTTTTTGAAATTTTAAATTGGAATTTGAAGTGCCATTTGAGCTCGGATTTGAAAGTTTTTGATATGTATAGACTCCTAGCGAGATAAGGAACCCGTTGATGTGAAAATTTCTGAGTTTCGAGAAGTGGTCCTGGGGCTCAGGTTTTGTAAATTTCGGGATTTTTAATGTTTTTTGATTCTTTTCGATTGGGTTATGTTACCTTAGCCTATTGTGACGTATTCGCTGTGGTTTTGATCAGATTCGATGTGCGAGGAGGCCGATTTGAGATGCAAGGTCATAGCAAGCTATAGTTTGGCTGGCTTGAGGTGAGTAATGATTATAAATGATATTCTGAGGGTTTGCAACCTCGGATTTGCACATCGTAGTGCTGTATTGAGGTGACTTGCACGCCGGATAGCGAGCGTGGGGTAGAGCACCATTGGGGATTGTGTCTCATATTTTACTGAAACTTATTTGTTATTATCATGATTTGGGTTGATTGCCATAGTTGGGCTTCGTGCCAATTATTTGAACGCTTCGGAGATTTTATCACTATTTCCTCACTGTTTTGATTGTGAGCACCTGATTTTTGCCTTGCTTGAACTATTCCTATAAAACTCTTAAAAATTAGAATTTTTCTTTATTATTTGAATTTTAGGGAATTAATTTCATGATTTTTTTGTTTGTTCTCATTTTTGGGTGCATTTTTTAGTTGGCATATTCATAAAAAATACAAAAATAGCGCATTGCTTGCATATAGAATTCGATTTTATATTTTATTTTATTAGTTAATTAATATTACCATAAAATAAGAGGAAAATAACAAAAAAATAGTCATTTTTACATTTTTTTAGACTTCTTTTAAAACTAGGATTTAGTTTATTTTAGAAATTAATTAGTTTAATTTTAGGGTTAAATCAGGTTTTAGTTAGTTTTAATTTTGTATTTTAAAAAAAATGAAAAAGAAGAAAATAAATAAAAAACAAAAGAAGAAAAGAAAAGGAAACAAATAAAATGGATTAAAAAGCTTGGTCTTAATAAACACCCAATTTTTCGGCCATTTTTTCAGTCCAATCTCACCCAAAACTGGACCAAACATGCCCAGCCCAAGCCATTTAACCCCTTGAACCCGTTTAGACCACTCAAATGAGCCCAAACCCACAACCCAAATCAGTCCGGTCCAGCGGACGCCCCATAACGACGTCATTTCATAGGAATCAATCCTGGCCGTCGAGGATCTTTGATCCTACGGTCAGGAACTAGGTTAGTTTTGATATTTAAATGTCGGATCCCCTACCCCCTACCCCCTCTCCGTCTCTTAGAAACCCACGCACGAACCCTAGAGCCCCTTCCTCGTCTTCGCCTCTGGCCGTTGGCCGGAAATCGCCTCTGCCGGCGGTGAAGCTCCAAGAGTCCCCAAATTTACACCCTTAGACCTCCTTCCCCTCCTCATATCGAATCCGGCCATGTTTTCCCACAAATCAACGCCTAGCTCCTCGAATCTCCAAATACAGTATCGCCGCCTCCGCCGCCCATGGCGGCACTGCCACCATTTCCCCACCAATTTAACATTATAGCCTTGTCTTCATTTCCCCGCTCCATGCATGGCCTTAATTTCCTTCAAATCCAAGCCAAATTCTTCGAATATTGAATCGAAGATTCCGGCCAATAAATACCTCCAAACGATACCAAATTTACACCACATAGCCTCCTCATCTCCCTTTTTACGAATCCATGGCCTATAACCTTCGAATATTACCAGGGATTCTCGAATTTCAGATCAAAGATCGACCCAAAACCCTAAGTTCTCAAAGTTCAGGGTTCGTTTGACTTTGGACTGTAATAGTCCTTAATTTTGTTTTCCTCATGGAAACACACGATTAAGGACAATTTCAGTCTGGATTTTGCAAAAGACTGACCGGAGTTTCATTTTGTTTAATTGAGGCATTTCTTTCGTTTTTTCCTTTTTCAATTTCAGTCCTGTTCTTAGTGTTTGTTTTAACCAAAATTAGTAGGTTTTCTTTATTTAGTCCTTTTTCTATTTTATTTTCTGTTTCTGATCTTTTTATAATCGTATGGTTCATTTCTGTTGATCTTGTTCTCATGGGTTCTCGATTTCTTTGTAGCTTAATCTTTGTGACTATTTTGATTTTGTTTTGATTAATCCTGTTTTGGTGATTTTTGATAGTAGTTTAATTTTTTGTTCAGTGTTTGTTTTCTATTAACATAGGCTTTAATTTCTTGTAATTGGTTTTGCTTTAGTCAATCCTGTTTAGTTAGTATTTGATTTTAGTTCTTTTATTATTAGTGTTTGTTTTAATCAATAATTCCTCTGTTGCTATTAGTTAGATTTTATTAATTCAATTGTTTGGATATAGCTGAGTTCAAACTCTTTCAAGTTTAGCCATAGTCAAATTCTAACCAGGGTAAAGGGGCTGGGGTTTAGTTATTACTAGGTTAGTAATTTCAGATTAAGTTCAGGTATAATTTAGGTATTCAGGATTGGATAGGAATGTTGTAGTTGAAGCTAGAACCTTCTAGGATCTTCTAAAATTTGACTTCAATTGAAATATCGGTAACTCAGGGCAACTTGGGCAACAAGCAAACAAACTTAGGGACTAATTAGTAAAAAACTAAAAATAAAAGAGGGACTAAAGGGTAAAACAAAAATCTGAAACTTCCCCTCAAGTTTGCCTATAAAAGGCAGTCCCTACTGCCTTGTTTTACATGTCTGGAGAAGCTGAAAAATGCGCAAAAATTTCTGCAAGTTGGAAACACCTAAAAATTGGAAAATTCAGAAACCAAATCCAAAATCTTAGAGTTAGAAAGTTCATTTTAGATCTTAGTTCTTCAAAAACCCCAAAACAACACAAAATTCCCCAAAAAATACCACTCCATTGAAGTTTCTTAGACTGAATTCGGGTGCTGGCTATTGATTCGAAATTTCTAGCTTAGTCAAAGATGAAAATGGCTCGTATATCCTTGGTATTTTGGTAGCTGAAATTCCAGGAGTTCCTAGATTGATTTTGAGTCTGTTTTGGTCCATTCAAATCCTTTGTGGTCATTTATTCGTGGTGCTTCTCTTCCTGGGCATGTTGTGATACTATTTTGGTCTCTAAATTAGTCCTATTGTTGCTGTGTTGCTGCTGGTTTGTAACTGTTGATCCTGATATGATTATACTCATATTTCCTCTTATTCATTTCTCCCGGTACAAGTCTTGAATCCTTAACCGTGTATGCCTAAATTTGAGCAATAAAATAGAAGCTTCGTCCGCATTTGTGCAAATTCACTTGCTGCACCTGTTCTGATTCTACATATATTCATAGTTAATTTAGTTAAGAATTCGAATGATTGAATGTTGTACTTAATGTGGACTGTACTAGACTGTTAGATTTGTGACTATTCCTCCAAATATATTAGCCCTAGCATAGTTTATTTTGCTTGCGTTATTTTAACCTTTAAACTTTGAAAAAATATTATGAAACTCGAAACTGATTCTGAGGTAGCATGTACACTCGCATACATGGTAACTTCAGGTCTAAGTAATGTTTGGAATGATGTTGTACTTCATGTATTTGACGTCAAGCAGTTTGGCTACTGAAATCACAAACATGTGTTTCAGCATGTTGAATCTGTTTTAATTTTTATACTTTCATATAGTTGATAATCATTCTAGTGTAACCATCACTTTCTATAATTGTTTGGTATTAATTCGTAGCTTAACAAAATGTTTAGATTCTAGTTGATTCGTGAATTTGAATCCTGATGTCTAGTTCCATGTTTCATGCACAGTGAAATTAAATCCTGAGTTTAGCTGATAGTTTAAATCATTAGTGTTTTATTAAGGCTAATTTCGTTTTGGTTGGTTAAAGGCCTGGACTGTCTGGCCATGAAGAAATAATTCAACATAACCCAATTATGAGAAAATGGCCTAGAATTGGCGCTAGGCCCGTCTCCTGCTAACTCAATAAGGGCCTGAGCTGCTGGGCTTCATGACAGGCCCAATTTCCCTATTTCTTTCTTACTCTCAACTTTGGCCTCTATTATAATTAGCCGGCTCTTTGTTCGCCCATTTGATTAATTCCTTTTTAATAATTAGGGGGTGTTATGAATAATATTAAATGGTAGTCTTTGGGCCTTTCAAGTTAAGTAGCGGACTCGAGCTAAGGGTTTATTCAGTAATGGAGATCGCCTTGTTCGAGTTTAGACTTGAGCTTGGGGCCCGAATTTCCTTGAATACCATAATGTTATTTAATTCATAATATTAACAAATTAAGTTTTTATTTTATAGACAGTTCTTATAGATAATATTAGTTCGCCTTTAGGATGTCCTTTTTTTAAAAAAAATAAAAATTGAGGTGCGCCGCGTCAGATAAAATCACAAATTGCGTGGACCTCTTTAATTACTTTACTAAAAATATTTAGAGTTCGGGACGTGCCATTTAGCAAATTTTCATGGTCTCCCGCAAAGTTAATAACACGTTAGTTGCTTTAGGCGCGCCCTTTAATAATCTTACCTTCTTAAACTCGGGTGCACATTTATGTGACCCAAATCCAAATCTCGATGATGTTAAAATATGTTGAAGGCCATGGGTGCATTTATGTGACGTGAACCGAGATATATTTTAAATACCGTTGCAATCTTTCTTAAAATTAATTAAATAAAAGCGATCAAAAGGTAAAATTGCACGTAAGGTTAAACATGTGTAAAATCAGATAAATAGGCCAAGTATAACAGTTAAGTGACCGTGATAGAATCACGGAACTCGGGAATGCCTAACACCTTCTCCCGAGTTAATAGAATTCCTTATCTGGATTTCTGGTTTGCAGACTGTAATACAGAGTAAACCTTTTCCTCGATTCGGGATTTCAAATCGGTGACTTGGGACACCATAAATCTCCCAAGTGGCGACCCTGAATCTTTCAATAAATAAATCCCGTTTCGATTATCCTTTAATTTGAAAAACTCTCTATTATTATACCATTACCGGGGTGTAGTGAAAAAGGAGGTGTGACATTGACGCATTATTTGAACTCAGTCCTGTTGATATCTACTGTTTTACAAACTCAGCCAAATTCTACTCAGATTTGAACTTAAATGATATATCTAAATGTTATTTTGGGCTGATAACTACTGTTTTACAAATGCCCGAGGGGCTTGTGATGATTTTTGGATTGAGTGAGGCTGAGGTCCATATGTGAGGATATGCTGAGTATTATGAGGCCGAGGGCCTGAGATACTTTGTATGCCATGAGGTGGCTTGGGTGATGTGTGGCCGAGTGCCGAGTGATGCGAGGCCAAGTGTCGAGTGCCGAGTGATGATGCCACAATGTGGCTTGATATTGCGCTTGGGTCGTAAGGGGCCTCTCTCGGAGTCTACACACCCCCAGTGAGCGCCATCGACGATATATGAATCGGGCTCCGCGCTGCAATGATATATGGATCGGGCTGCACGCCGCAGTGAGATGTGGATCGGGCTGCGCGTCGCAGCGGTTACTATATGATACTATTCTGAGAGTGATCTGAGAGTGAGAGCCCGAGGGGCTGTGATTGTTCTGAGAGTGAGCTCGAGGGGCTGGTACTGTTTGAGATATTGTCCGAGGGGCGAAATTTTATGTGCTCATCTTGCATATTTACTTGTCCTTTTACCTGTTATACTGTGGTATTGTACCCGAGGGACGGATGTTCTGTGCTTATTGACACTAACTGTTTTGAAAGAATTTCTGATGATTTCACAGCTTCACTGTTTTCTCAAAGGGTTGTACCGTGCTTCTATACATCATGATAGTTTGCTTTACGTAATTTCTTACTGCTCAGTTGTTAATTACTTTTATTGCTCACTGAGTCGGAGTACTCACTTTACTTCCTACACCTCGTGTGCATATGCAGGTATCTATTCACCCGATAGCGTATTTTGGCCGATCAGAGGCAGAGTTATATGAGTTAAGGAGGTGACTGCCAGCGTTAGCAACACCATTTTTCTCTCTTTTGTTCAAAATTCCGGATTTGTATATTTTAGACCTAGTAGTGGACTTACATTCTGATAGATGCTCGTGACTTATGCCACTCTGATTAGGGATATGTTGGGTTGTATTTCCGCTAATTAATATTATTAAGTAATATTTAAGCTGTTTATTTATATTTAACAATTTTTTAAAAGACGAGTTGGGTTAGTTGGTTGGCCTCGTCTTCACGAGAGACGCCATCACGACGAGTGCGAGGTTTGGGTCGTGACACCGGGACCCCAACCAAAAGCACCAACACATCCTAAAAAATCATCCAAACTCGTTCCAATCATCAAAACACCTCAAACAACACTAAAACCATCAATTCTCATCGAATTCAAGTCTAAGTTCTTCAAAAACTTCCGAAACGCGTATTCGATCAAAAACCTAACCAAATCACCTCCGAATGACCTAAAATTTTGCACACACATCCTGAATCACCTAACAGAGCTACTGAAATTCTCGAAATTCCATTCCGACCCTCGGATTAAAATCTAACCTACCAATCGAAAATCGCCAAAATAGTAACTTCGCCAAAACAAGCTAATTTCTACACCGGGCCTCCAAAATCACTTTCGATCACACTCCTAAGTCACAAATCATCCCCCGAAGCTATCCGAACCACCAAAAATTACATCCGAGTCCTCTAACTCATAAGTCAACATCCGGTTGACTTTTCCAAATTAAACCTTCCTTAAATAGACTAAGTGTCTCATTTCCTACCAAAACCAATTCAAATCGACTCGATCACATCAAATACTGATAATGAAGCATACACAAGCATAAAATGGGAAAACGGAGTGGTAACTCATGAGACTACAGGTTAGATTGTCAGAGAGCAATGGAAATGGTCGAAGAAGTTGTTAAGTAACATTGTATCCTTTCGATTCTTCTGGTACATGGATGGAAAGAACACTGGCAAGGAAATTCAGTATTTGGTGCTTTGGATAATTTACTTTCTACATGACATAATTTAATTCCTCTAAATCTTATTGTGCAAAGTGTGACAAACATCAAAGTTTCACTTTATATAGTCCTCACCTGAAGAGCTAATATGCACAAAGATCAAAAGGTTTAAGTCTTCACCTGCAGTAAAGAAACAATATGATGCTTGTGCAGCCTTAAAGAAAAAGAACATCGATGAGAATAACAAGTAATTATGTGTGACTTGTGTTTTATAATCAATCCTTTTTTATAAGCAGTCAAATTTTTTATCTTTAAGTAGAAAGTGGTTTGATGATTTCATACATCAGCATACCTACTGCGCTGAATTCATCAGTTTTATTTACGGGGAATGATTTTCTTTACAGGTTAAAAGCTTACGGCAAGAGCTATAACTCTTGGCTTCAAATAGATTTGTTACAATTGTGACATTAAGTGGATCAGGTTTCTGTTACAACAGATTGTTAGTTGTATGTGGAAGCAATTAAATGTCCTTCCACCTTCAGCTGGAAACAACTGGCCTTTTATGTCAGGAATGTCTTAGAACATATCTACTGTCATTTCTTGATCTACAGAGACAAATTGTGGTCTCACTACCAGTATTCTACATGCCTTGCAAATTATAATCTCCTAACTATAGAGATCTTTCAGCCTGCTTTATTTATAGCATTATATATTGCAGTGACCGATGACATTTTGTGAATTATTTAACGATTCTGGAGTAAGATATCAGCTTAGAGTTCCTACTGACAAAGATAAATCAAATGACTCAATAACTTCCAACACAGTACCTGTATAGACTGTAGTTCTATTTGCTAGCGAAACAAAGAATTGATTGAGAGTCTTTTAAATTTAGGTATATAAATGAGGAATAATCCACTTAATTCTAGAGGGAGTAATTTTAATAGTTCATCTGTTTTAGTGTTTATACTCTACTCACTTGACCTATTTTTCAATACATGGAGTATTCAAGATGGTTTACTAACCTTCACTTTTTCTTTGCAGGAGTGACTAGCTCAATATTTTGCTTTCTGCTAGAAGAAGCATTTTTTCTAGTTGGAGTTGTCCGCTCAGTCTGTTGTTTTTTGCTAGATGATGTGGCTTCCGTGATCAGCTCCTTTTGTTCCTGCAGGGATGACAGATTTCCAAGCTCTCTTTTGCTGCTTTCTCCAGCATTTGTAAAAGTTGATTGTGCTGGCAATTGGGGAGTATCTTGCTTTTCAGCATACGACAGAATGAACAGCTTTGCTGGTGTTTCATTCGACGTCCTGGAAAATGATTTCTTCAATTGTACTTTGAACACTTTGTTAGCAAGACGTTGCCGAATAGGGTGAAGAGGCATCACTTCATTCTATATTAACAAATGAGTTTGTCAGGCTCTAACAAGTCAGTTGAAGTAATGAATTTAACCAAATTTTAATTCTTGTTTGTACCTTTATCTTCGTTATTTCATATATCTGTTCAGCTTTCATTGAAAGAAGATTTTCTCCAGATTCACCTAATATTTTTGCAATTGTCCATCCACTTCTATCTGCAATTTCAACTTGAAATCGGCCCCTGTTATACAATGTCATTGCACGTTATTATGCATTCATAAAATCTATGAGAAAGTACTTTCAATTTAAAAAGCAAACAAAATTATGGTACCTGGGTGTTAACATCGCATGTTGATCGCAATTGACACAGTCAAGAACTTTTATTATGGAAGTTCTAACAAATTGCTTGCACTTTGAACATATTAACTCATAAAACCGTTGCTCATCATCCGGCAATGACATTTTACCTTGTACATGAAAAGATTGTATCTGTTTAATATAAAGGAGAACATATGATTAGTTGAGTTGTTGTTATAATGTTGAACCAAAATATATAGTAGTATATGTTACACGCATACCACTAGTTGTGAATGAATATTTGCAATAAGTACAGCCTCGTCATGTAGCGATATAAGAGAGGTGATGAAGCTACCTCCGCAGAACTACTCTGTGTATATATGCTCAACATTTCTTCGTTATCTTTCACCCTATAAATAAACAAAGATATATATATATATATATATATATATATATATATATATATATATATCATTTTTGGTGATTTACATAATTATCTTTATGTCCATGACTATAATGATGTAGTACTTTCATGTATTTATCTCATACCAGTTTATTAGTTCTACAACCTGTGGATATAATGGATTTACCGATATTGCAAAATCATATCTTGTTGCAAACGATGTTCCTGTGTTGTACATCTATAAGTACGGAAAAATCGGAATTAATTGATGTATAAAAAAAAGTTATAGTCCATACCATCATAAGAAGGCCGTGCAATTCGCTTTGCTAGGATTACTGGATGTTTCTCAACTTGTGTAGCTAGATCATTTCCACCAGTTTCAGCAAAGTCTTCCCACAAAGTAAAAATACAATGGTGCAAACTATAGAGAGAAAAGAAATAAGTAGCAATGAGCTAGATCTTTCCCGTTTATTTTATACGAAAAATAAACTAAAAAGGTGCTCAACTTGCATCTTTACATTTAAAGCACAAACATATAATCAGCAAAATTAATTGTCAAAAACACTGATAATTGTCTCCAAATGTTTGATAAATTCCGTGCTAACAACTAATGGGAATGGAAAAAAAGAAACAAAGTAGCCATTTTACTGTAGAAGCCAACGAAACTGAAGTTTTAATCTTTACCATCATAACAAGCTCAATAAAAGAAATTGATAATTTTTCCACCGCATGTACATGCTATTTAGTTGCACTCAAATATCCTTTACACTGTAGTGCATCCACTTTTATCTACTTCCATAGCTTGTTTTAAACTTAATCACATAGAGAGTTATAGTGTTATTGAGAACTAAATGCTTTTCTTTATGCTAGATAATCTATCTTGGTATTTAGTTGTACTCTACACCTACAACTTTTTCATATCTATTATCGATTGGTTTGACTCATAGACGAGTTTTATTAGTTCTGTGTATGTTCTAGCAAATATGCGAAGGATTCTTGATCGTGAATTATGGTGAATACAAAGATAATTGAGAGCCTTAAGAGAAAATTGTACCAAAATTTGACTGAACAAATACATAGTTCTCGATTCGTAGATTATGTTCTAGGATTAATTATAATGATAATAAGAAAGATAGATTAACATTGTATATTCGATTGATAAGTATTAGGGAACCTAAGAACATGAGTAAGTAGCTCAAATATTGAAAGCCTAGGCACCACTTGTTTTGAACCATATTGTAGCAGCAACCTAGAAAATGTACACAATTTATGTAATTTAGTTATAGCCTTCATTTTTTGTACACCTTTTGCAATTGTTTGTACCTATATTGCAGTGTCACGACTAACTTTGCCTCCACTGAATAATACATGAAATATCGTCATTTCATATTTTCACTAAGATGATACAGAATATTGCAAAGATCGACACAAAATGTTTCTAGAAGTATTTTTGGCGACAAAATTCAGCATATGGCAACACAAAATATTATTTACAAAAGCCCTCCTTCTTGTAATGGCAGTGAAACAGTTGTGGGAAATCTAATTATAAGCTTCTATTTCATATGACTAAATTTGCGCTCATTAGATGTTTAAATGCAGAGAAAAACCAAATGGACTTCACAAAATAAGCGTACATGTCTTGTGAGAACAACATAAAACCAGCTTCTTCGAGCAATAATGATGATCCTTTACTAAAATATCATGGACGAATTCCTTCAGACGTTCTTGAATGTGTCAAAATTCAAAATACATTTGATGGTCCAAAATTATTAGTAGAAAAATAATTACTTGGTACCACAGAGAAAGAGTTAGCTTCACTCAAGAGGAACTAAAGGAGGTTGAAGAAAAGTTAGAAAAAGCCTATGTTGAGTTCTATAAGAAGTTTCACAGCCAAAATCAGTACAAGTTCTAAATCTGAGATACATTTTGGATTCTCTTTTTGTATCAAAGAAATGTCCATGTTATCTAAACCAAAATTAAATCAGTTAAGGTAGTTCGCCTATTTTAGTGAATTTATATTACAGAAAATGAATAACTAAAGGAGGATCAGAAACATGTCCTCGTGTTATTTTTTAACACACAGAAAATATTGAAAAAGGAAGTAGAAACATACAATATCATCTATCGGGAAATCTGCAATCCAATAAGCAAAAACTTGCAGAAAATTGATGTCAAATCATCTTAAAACTTGTAAAAAGAAACTGAGTCGTAGTTGAAATTCAGTTCTTAGATCCACAAACAATTCACTCAAATCATAAGCTCAACGCATGAATATGTGTAATCAAGTATAATAGTAAATATCAATACGGTTGGCTAAATTGCTTTAGCATTGCCCAAAGTCACTGAAAATTTTCAAATAAGTAGCATGTTTTAAACTTACTCTGTATCCATAACAATGATTTGTCGACATTTATTGTCGTGGACTCTAGCGATCTTTATGGCACCGCAACTTACATCAATAGCGAGGATGTCTGTTTATTAGGGTATTGTAAATATTATTTTGCGATACAACATATATAAGGCCTAAAATAATATGATATAATGATATTGTTGTATTACATATTGCAATTTACACAAAATATTACTTACCAAACTCAGCATTTCGTGGTTGTTGGTCCAAATTCGCCAAAGATACTATGTTTAATCTCGTTGGAGCTGGCAATGGTGGATCGTCCATGTTGTATTCTTATTCGCACAACAACTATAAATATGTCTAAAACCCATTAAAATCTATTGACAGGAATTCCATATGGTAAAGGCGCTCTAACTTTTGCACTTGATATCAGATATGTGCAGAAAGGAGTGACCTTGATTTGATATTTTTGTATGTCATCTCCATACAAAGCAACAACAACTTGTTCTTCCTGCAATTGTTATTGTAATTAGTTAAATAATCTACAATGTTTAACTAAATATATTTTATTTTTCTACTAGGTATAATCCAATTGCACTACTCAAAATAAAGTGCCAAATCACAATTTTTTTTCCAATATCAAGATAATTTTATTTTCTTTATTTCATCTAAAAGGACAATTTTTGCCTTCTTTCATATCTTATGTATTATTTACCGTTGAAAAAATGAGAGTATTTACAAAATATTGGAATAGAAACTACGCATTGCAGCGGCTAGATTATCGTCTCATCTTGCACAATTGGAATTTGAAATCTTGTTCGCTCATCATTACTCTGCCTTGCTCTAGCTTTCTCAATAACCTGGACCTTACAGGTTCACTCGCTAGTTTATGGAGATGTCACTAATATTAAGTCTATACTCTATACTTTGTGGCAGTCACTGTTAGGAAGGAAAAGAGTAAAAGAAGATATGATTAGTATGCTGAATAGCAAACATATAAAGAATTATAGAATTGGAAAATAATAAAGCATTGCTTGGTCGCGCTATATCAACTTCGTAAAATAGCTTTTTGAATGATTTCATCGTAAACTGCATTATATGTAGAGTGGTCATCATGGTTAGCGGCTATTGGTGGTCGGATTAGCATTTTCACACAATTTGAACTCTCTGCTCTTAGCAAAGCAATATAAAGTTGACCATGCGAAAAAACAGGTTCTCGCAAATAAATTCCAACAAAGTCTAATGTTTGACCTTGTGCTTTATTTATAGTCATAGAAAAACATAACCATATAGGAAATTGGGTCCTCTTAAATCGAATAGGAAATTTTTCATCTTGAGATGATAATAATGGTATTCTTGGTATAAACACATGTGTAATTTTAAAATCACCTGATGTAATTTAGCACTTATAACATGTGTTTTAAAGTTGTAGCAAGTCAGCCGTTGTGACGACCCGGCCGGCCGTCTCAAGAATTTACACCATGATCCCTTATTAACTGCTTTCCCCATATTTATTCTTGGCATGATGTATCAGGGAGGTTGTTTGATGAAAGGTTATCTCTACGTGTAGTGTAGTTCAAATGCTCGAGGGCGAACAATTGTCTAAGTGTGGGGTATTGATGTTTGTCTAGAAACCCGTATTTTAGCCATACTATTACATTCCAATTACCGCATTTTTATGTATTTTTTAGCTCAAATAATAGTGAATTAAAATTAGTACGTGTTTTATGCCCTGCAAGAACTGATACTGAGCTCAAAAGTTAATTTGGAGCTAAATTGATTAATATGGAGCTTTGAAGCCCGAGTAAAAGCCCCGTCTTTTGTATGCACAAAATTATACTTGAGGATGATGCCAAACCCTCCGTGGAAAATCAAATGAGGTTGAATGAGGCTATGCAAGAGATTGTCAAGAAGAAAGTTATCAAGTGGTTATAAGCAGGGGTCGTGTATCCCATCTCGGATAGTTCATGGGCTTCACCGGTACAATGTGTGCCGAAAAATAGGGGTATGACTGTGGTCACAAATGAGCAAAATGATTTGATCCCCACTAGTACTGTTACCGGATGGAGGGTATGCATGGACTACCGAAAGCTGAACAAAGTGATCTGTAATGATCATTTTCCACTACCCTTTCTGAACCAAATGCTGGATCGACTTTCTGGGCGTTCCTACCATTGCTTTCTGGATGGGTACTCAGGCTACAACCAGATTATGATTGCACCAGAGGACAAGGAGAAAACCACATTCATATGTCTGTATGGCACCTTTGCATTTTCCAGGATGCCATTTGGTTTGTGTAATCCACTGGCTACCTTTCAGCGGTATATGATGGCTATATTTACTGACATGGTGGAGGACTTCTTAGAAGTGTTCATGGATGACTTTAGTATGTGGGTGACTCTTTCGATGAATGTTTGGGTAATCTTGACAAAGTGTTGGCCCGATGTGAAGAGACAAATCTAGTGCTTAATCGGGAAAAATGCCACTTTATGGTCGAGGAGGGCATTGTCCTCGGCCATAAGATCTCAAAGGCTGATATAGAAGTGGACAAAGTGAAGATTGAAGTGATTTTAAAACTGCCTCCTCCTACTTCCGGCGAAGGAGTGAGGAGCTTTCTTGGGCATGCAGGGTTCTACCGAAGGTTCATAAAGGACTTTTCCAAGGAGGTGAATCCCTTGTGCAAATTGTTGGAGAAGGATTCAAAGTTTGTATTTAATGATGAGTGCCTGAAATCTTTAGAGCTTCTCAAGTATAGATTGACTACTCCCATCATCACCGCACCCAATTGGATCTTTCCATTTGAGTTCATTTGTGATGCTAGTGACGTTGTAGTTGGAGCGGTGTTGGGGAAAAATGATGAACAAGAAGTTTTATCCATTGTATTATGCAAGCAAAACTATGAATGTTGCCCGAGTTAATTACACAGTGACAGAGAAAGAGTTGCTAGAAATTGTGTTTTCAATGGTGAAGTTTAGGCCTTATCTCATGAGTGCCGAAGTGATTGTTCATACTGATCACGCGGCACCCCGTTACTTGATTACCAAAAAGGATTCTAAAGCTAGATTTATGAGATGGGTGTTGTTGCTTCAAGATATTGACCTAGATATTGTAGATCAGAAGGGAAGTGAAAACCATGTGGCGGACCACTAGTCCCGCTTGGAACAGAAGGGGAGACCCAAAGATGGTTTCGGAAATTAATGATGCATTCCCGGATGAACAACTCCTCTCAGTTTCTTTAAATAGTATGCCTTGGTTTACCGATGTGGCCAATTTTCTTGTGACCAGCATTGTTTCGAGTGATATCTCTTCTAACCAAAGGAAGAAGATTAAACGGGACAACTTGGATTATTACTGGGACGAACCTTATCACTTCATGATTTGTAATGATGGTGTAATCCGGAGATGTGTTTCGGAAGAGGAGCAAATGAGCATTCTTGATGCTTGCCATTCTTCGCCCTACGGTAGTCATCATGGTAGGGTGAGAACTGCTTCAAAGGTTCTTAGTGTCAGGAGCTGGTGGAATTTCCAAGAAGGATGAAATGCCTCTCACGACTATTCTTGAGGTTGACATTTTTGATGTGTGGGGCATAGACTTCATGGGGCCTTTTGTGAGTTCATGTGGCAGCACTTACATTCTGGTGGCCGTTGATTATGTTTCCAAGTGGGTTGATGCCGTGTCTTTTCCCAACAATGAAGCTCGGAGTGTGGTGGCATTTCTCAAAAAGAATATCTTTACACAGTTTGGCACTCCTCGGGCAATCATGAGTGATGGGGGTTCTCATTTCTGAAACACTTTGCTTGCAAAGTGTGGTGTCACTCACAAGGTATAAACCAATTATCATCCTCATGCTAGTGAACAAGTTGAGGTCTCCAACATGGAGATAAAGAGTAAATTGTCAAAGACTGTCAATACAAATAGGACTGACTGGTCAAGAAAACTGGATGATGCTTTGTGGGCTTACATGACTGCTTATAAGACTCCAATTGGTATGTCTCCATACCAGTTGGTATTTGGGAAGCCGTGCCATCTTCAGATTGAGTTAGAGCACAAGACCATGTGGGCGGTGAAGAGGTTAAATTTTGAGTGGGATGTTGCAGCAAATCTCCGAGTAGAGCAACTTAATGAGCTTGATGAGTTCCGGTTTCATGCCTACTTCAGCTCGTCCTTGTATAAGGACAAGATGAAGTACTTACTTGACAAATACGGACAGAAAGGAATTCAAGGAGGATGACTTGGTTCTCTTAATCAACTCTCGGTTACGACTATTTCAGGGAAAGCTCAAGTCAAAATGGAATAGCCCTTTTGAAGTGGTACATGTGACTCCATTTGGTGCCCTTGATTTGAAGAATAAAAATGGTGAAGTTTTCAGAGTTAATGGGAACCGAGTTAAACACTACTCGGGAAAATTTGATGACGGCCACATGGTGTCCTTGATCAATTTCAAATAATGATGGTAACTGTATCGTGCCGCGATGTTAAATCAGGTGCTTCTTGGGAGGCAACCTGTGTGTTTTTATGGTTTTTGATTTTCTTCTTAGGGTAGGTTTTGTTTTGGACTAACTGGTTATGAGATGTGTGTAGGAATTATTTATGCAGTGCAGGATAATACTGGAAACATTTGGCTAAGTCTGTAACTGGAAACACTGGACGCGCTCAAAATTCCGCGGTCAGCGGAAGCTTTTTGCAGGGGCATAATTTTGTAGCGGACGCGGACTTGAAAAGTAAAAAATGAGACCTCTATGATGTTTTATTCACGTCCGCAGTGGCTTTTTCGCAGTCAGCAGACCTGTTTTGCGGCCGTGCCCAAATTTCTGCTCTCAACGGTTGATCAACATCAGAGACTAGGTAGTCCTAATCCCATTCCTCCGCGACCGTGTTCGAAATTGCCTCTCAGCGCTAGTTCATGACCGCACCCCTTTTTCCGCTGTCAGCAGACCTTTCCCTGTTGGAACACTACAATGGTCAAATATAGAGGTGGAAGCGAGAAACAAAAAGGGAAAGCAGAGTCCTCCCAGGGTAGGGGATGAAGAAAAATCAAGTTACCCCTAGCATTACAACAATCCATTGGGAGAGGCCATCAAAGCCGCGGACAGAGCCGCATCGCATTGAGGGTAGTGACTATGTCCCTTCCTGAGAATCTTTTAAAGGTGATTATTTACCGACACATGTCCCGAATTTTTCGAAGAGTTGCCGAATGGTGGATGTACCCACCTCCTCTACTGAGTCATTCGATGCCATAGAGGGAGGTAGTGAGGCATCAAGATCATCTTCCTCACATGCTGGAACTCGGGCCTCACTAGCTACTCCAGTTTTTCCACCTAGACAGGACCCGATTGATGTCAATGTTGAGGTCCTTGATGACGGCAGGGGTGGTGACTCCCAGACAGAAGGATTGGAAAGAAGAGAACTCGATGGTATGGAAAGAAAGATTTGTCAGTGAAAAAGCCTACTACATGTTTTGGGAATGGTGGCCTCAGAGGTCACTTACACATGAGAGGAAATTCATAGAAAGGGATCTTCTACCCCACAACCCCAATGTGAAGAGGCAATGTGATGAAATAAGCGGGGTGGAAATTCCTCACAAGCAAGTTGTCAGAGGCCAATGAGAACATAGTCGAGTTTTATGCCAATGTCGCCCATATCAAAAAGGTCACATTTGTGACCAAGGCGCAGAACCTAAAGATCAAATTTGGTGGTAAGATTTTGAACGACTATGCCGAGTTCAATGACGAGGACGAGCCCTTGTATTTGGAGTAGGTGGCCATGGATGAGTGGGCCCGCCCGTGCCTTGCATCAATAACTGCTCTGCCGGGGACTACTCCAGCTTTGCTGACGTTTGGGGTCCCAATCTACAGGAACACATTGATCATTGGGAGAAGGGTCGGGAGACATTCATTTGCAGCCGGTTAGACCCCACTACTCATGACAGAGATATGCCGGTCGCCCGGGCTATTATAGTGGGGGCCATCATGGTGGGGTACCCAATCAATATCGGGAACATTATGTCCAAGGTGATCACCACAGTGGTCAACAAGAATGAGAGCTCCTACCCTTTCCCGAACTTCCTTACCATGTACCCGGAGGATCAAGAAGTTAAGGGAAAGGAATTTGATGCCAAGGGGAAACCCAAGAGGCCCTTCTCCTAGTACAGTCTTCAGGGGTCCGACAATCCCAAGTCCAAGGGCAAAGCCTCCACTTCCACTGGCCAGTCTGAGGAGCCATGTATGGTAGCTACTTTTTCTGAGACTCCTACTGCAATACAACATCCATTCTCCGGACCATCTACCTTCACGCCTTCTTTGGTAACTTCTTCATCATCATACCCTATCAATGCACTGAGGGTTAACCAGACTCTATCCAATATTAACAATTGGATAGAAGTAGCTATAACAAAGTTGTCTGTCATATCGAGCACAATGGCAGCTTAATCAGTTCTAGCTCAGCCTCAGGTGCCACCTTACATGGAGGAATCACTAAAGGAGTTTCTGGACAACTAGAAGATGCTCCCGGACAACCAGAAGCTGATTATGGATGCTTTGGAGGCACAGGGAAAAGCTATCACAAAACTAAGTAAGAAAACAAAGAAGATGAAGAAGACTCGGGCTTTTAAGGAGTCAGTAAAGCTACTATTGGATGACCCAGCTCATGCAGCCCAGGCAGCACAGGTACCTGAGCAAGAGGCTGACAGAGAGTCAATGAGGAGAGGGGTGATTCCCTAGACAGATGACTTGGATATTCAGTTGGAGGAACCCGAGGGAGGTGATCCAGGGGCCCAGCCACAGGACCCAGCCAGTTACCCTACTGATGTGCAGGACCCCATGCAGACAAAAGACCCATAGAGAGTTTTCTTTACTCTCTAACCCCTTTCTGATCTTATTTTTGCTATTAGCATTGAGGACAATGCTAGTTTTTATTTGGGGGGTTGGCCCTAGTTTGATGATTTGATAACTTGATTGTAATTATGATACTTATTTTTCTTTATTGTTATTTTTCACTTTTGGTATGTATATAACTTTACCATTTATTTTTCACTTTTCATTATTTATCAATTTTTGAATGTATATAAAGTTACTTTTCCATGTATATATTCATTTCCCTTCTTATGTATATTCGTATCAATCCCCTATTGTACATATTCAGCTTACTTTTTGTATTTTACTTTATAACTTCTTTTCCAATTTTACTTAATAGCATAGATTCTTATTTCATTTATTAGCTTCTTTTTCAATTTGTAGCTTCTTACTTTAACAAGTTTTCGTGAGCTATAAGCCTTTGAATTTTTTAGTGCCACGATTCTTTTCAAAGGTGGAATTTGTGTGAACTGGGTGGCTCTTGCAGATGATGGATGGCATGACAACCTTCTTAAGGGTTTGAATCCGTTTTTCTTTATGTTTTTGTGTAAATAGTAGTAAAAAGAAGTGTCTCAGGCAAATCTTCATTTGGGCCTAGCACATTTACCTTTGACCTTAGGGTTAGGAACAAATTTATATGCAAAGGATGGTGATAGTTGTGACCTTTAGACTCTTGTGTTGACTAAACAATCATCTAGTGGTTTTTCGGGAACATTTGCATTGCTCTTAGCTAAGGATGTTGTGGGCCCTCGACTCTGTTCTCTTTAGCAATTCAATAGTTTGTGAGGTGAGGTTTGGATTTGCAAGTCCAAGTCCCGTGACAGTAAGTCTAGAACTTGCCCTGAATGTTTGTCTAGGCAAAATTCTAAGCGTATCTCGACTTGATAAATGATTATAGGCTCTACTTGATCAAAATTGAAAACTTGAAAGCATCCATAGCCTACCAAATATGGTATCCCTAGTATCCTTGGCACCCGATATTTCCGTAGCACAATTGGTAAAAGCCTAAGTTTTGGGGGAGAGACGAGGAATGCTAAAGTGATAAAAGGTACAAAATAAGGAAAATGGAAGGCAAAAAGAACAAGAAAGAAAAGCCAAAAAGTGAGAAACAAAGTGAATAATAGAAAAAACTAAAGGGATTCAATAAAAGCAATGATAAAAGGCTTGGAATGATTAGAAAGGAGAAAAATGATTGTCATGAACAAGAACGAGTGACAGTGTGTCTCTCTAGTCCCCTAAGGAAGAGAAAAATGACTCAAAGAATCAAGAAAGTGGGATCCGAAATTAGAAAATGAAATTCTTATGGAAACATGAAACCTACATAAACCGATATATCCTACCTTGAACCAAACGCCTTCATTACGTTCCCGCAAAAGCCCTATCTGATTTCGAGTTGAGTGAGCTTACATGCCCCTTCTGCGCATGTTTCTCATGTGCAGATCCAGGTGCCTCCACCCTGGTGCATTATCCTTGAGGCGGGGAGAGCTACGGAGACTTCGAGGTAAATTTGCCCGGTCCGTAGACCGAAGAGCCTCCTTCTTTACTCTAGCTTGTATCGTTTAACCTTCTATCGTACTTTTGTTGTAGACATTTCTGGAGATTAGAGAACTTTCTATATTCTTCTAGCTTGTATTCCCGTGAGTTTTCGGGTTTTGGGATGATATTGCAGACTTCCGCATTTTTGAGTTTTATATGCCAAGCGACATCTATATACAATTTTTCCTTCTATTTGTTTAGTATAATTAATTATTTTCGCAAGTTGTGTTATTTCTGCAATGTTAGGCTTACCTAGTCGTAGGAACTAGGTTCCATCACGACATGTTTACAGAGGGCGAACAAGGGTCGTGACAAAAATAAGCTAAGTATAATATTTTTGTAAGGGTTTTCTCAAGTGAAAAAAAGCACTCGGGAACTGACTTACACCTAGGTGAGTATCTAATGGGATCTAAAATTTAGGTCAAGCTTGTTATGATTGGGGTCGTGATATAACCATTACGCATAATTACTCACTCTATACCTTTCGTTAGTTTGAGTGACTTTGCCCCAATTGGCTCTCTCAAGCCCAATTGGGTCTTCAAATAATACAAGTAAAATTGGTTCAAGTCGGGTATTACTATCTCTAGATTTAACCATTTAATTGGGCCTATCAAATCTCTTGAATTTAAATGCAGCCCAATTCCTTGTTAGCCTGAATTTCCTAGACTTAGTCCCTCTTTATCAAGAAAAGACTAAGTCATAAAGGCATGAATTAATGTTTACAACCACCAATTCTACAATTAAAGCATGAAACAAGCTTAATATCACTAACCCATAAACATTAAGCCCTAAAATAGAAGACCCATTAAATACCCACACTAGGGTTGTGTCACAGCCCTAGCTAATAGGTTTAGTTACTCATAATAAAGGTAGAAATCAAAGATGAAGATGGAATATAAGCCATAAAAGTTAATTAGTAGAAGAAAATATAAGATTAATAGCTAAAGTTGCTCTAAAATTACTCTAAGTAGCAAAATACGACTGTTCACGAGCTCCACAAAATAAAAGATGTCCTAAAAATTTTAAAAAGATCTATTTATACACAGCTAAAATTACTTGATAAAAATACCCCTACAGAATTTCTGCTAACAGCGTAATAATGGGCGCCTCAGCGCTTAGACTTTCGTGGCCGTGCAAAAGCAAGAGTGGACCGCGTTTCTTCTCTTCTAAGCTTGGTCTGGACTTGATTCCACTAGCAGCGAAAAAGCAACCGCCTCTTGGTTCTCATTAACCGCGGCCGCGAAATATGTTCGCGGACCGCGCTCTTCATTTGAGCTTAAATCTCTAGTCCTCTGATTCTCAATTTCTCCCTCGGCGGAATTTGGACCGCTGCCGCATCAAGTAATTCCACTGACGAGTTATTTTACTGCGTTCAGTGGTCTCTGTTGTGCCAAAATTACCTTTTCTGAACCTCAATTCTGCTGAGAGCATAATTATGGTCGCCTGAGTGGTGGAACTTCTTTGGCCGCACTATTTCATCAATGTCAGCACTTTTAGCGTAGCTTTGAACTTGTGCAAGTTTAACTCCTTTATGAGCTGGTTATGACTTTCCTGCTTCATTTTGACCAAACCATGCAAACAAGCACAATAAGTTAGTTTTTGGGAATACTTTTACACATTTTTTATCCAAACTTAAGCTTCGCTTGTCCTCAAGAAAACAAAGTAATTTCCACCTCCACAAAAGTAAAAGAAAGAGGAATTTTAGCTGTTTTAAGGTGACTTTAGCAAGCATTAATTGGCACTAACAATTACCCTCAACATAAATGTATTATCAACAACACCCCACCTTTTTAGCACCATGGATCTAGTGCGACACAAGAGCATCAGAGTTGACTTAACTCATCAAGGAAAGTCGTTCTACTACGTAGGTCACTTTGGAACCCAAACTCTTTCTCCTCTACCCTCCATAAGCAAATATCACTTTAGATTAGAGCCCTCAGAACAAGGATTGTGAAAAAATACTCTCATCTCTCTCAAAAGAAGGTCACAAGTCTGGCTCTAAGTACCATAAGCTTTCCCCTTATGTTAATCACCACTAATGTAAGCTCACTCAACTCGAAATCAGATAGGGCTTTTGCGGGAATGTAATGAAGGCATTTGGTTCAAGGTAGGATATATCGGTTTATGTAGGTTTCATCTTTCCATAAGAATTTCATTTTCTAATTTCGGATCACACTTTCTTGACTCTTTGAGTCATTTTTCTCTTCCTTAGGGGACTAATGAGATACACTGTCACTCTTTCTTGTTCATGACAATAATTTTCCTCCTTTCTAATCATTCCAAGCCTTTTATTATTACCTTTATTAAATCCCTTTATTTTTTTCTATTATTCACTTTCTTTTTCATATTTTTGCTTTTCTTTCTTGTTCTTTTTGCCTTCCCTTTTCCTTATTTTGTACCTTTTATCACTTTAGCATTCCTTGTCTCTCCCCCAAAACTTAGTCTTTTACCAATTGTGCTAAGGAAATATCGGGTGCCAAGAGAGGGTCATTTTAGAACGGATAAATGCTTGTATCATGGTTATTGAAAGAACAAGGGCTATGGCTCAACGAGGTTGACTAGGGATATCATATTTGGTAGGCTATGGATGCTTTCAAGTTTTCAATCTTGATCAAGCAGAGCCTATAATTATTTCTCAAGTTGAGATACGCTTAGAATTTCGCCTAGACAAACATTCAGGGCAAGTTCTAGACTTAGTGGCACGGGACTTGGACTTGCAAATCCAAACCTCACCTAACAAACTATTGGATTGCTAAAGAGAACAAAGTCGAGGGCCCACAACATCCTTAGCTAAGAGCAATGCAAATGATCCCGAAAAACTACTAGATGATTGTTTAGTCAACACAAGAGTCTAAAGGTAACAACTCTCACCATCCTTTGCACATAAATTTGTTCCTAACCCTAAGGTCAAAGGTAAATGTGCTAGGCCCAAATGAAGATTTGCCTGAGACACTTCTGTTTACTACTATTTACACAAAAACATAAAGAAAAACAGATTCAAACCTTTAAGAAGGTTGTCATGACATCCATCATCTGCAAGAGCCACCCAGTTCACACAAATTCCACCTTTGAAAAGAATTGTGGCATTAAACAATTCAAAGGCTTATTGATCAAGAAAACTTGTTAAAGTAAGAAGCTACAAATTGAAAAAGAAGCTACTCAATGAAATAAGAAGCTATGCTATTAAGGAAAATGGCAAAAGAAGTTATAAAGTAAAATACAGAAAGTAAGCTGAATATGTGCAATAGGGGATTGATACGAATATACGTAAGAAGGGAAATGATTATACACCTGGAAAAGTAACTTTATATACATTCAAAAATTGAAAAATAATGAAAAGGGAAAAATAAATGGCAAATTTATATACATACCAAAAGTGAAAAATAACAATAAAGAAAAATAAGTATCATAATTACAATCAAGTTATCAAATAATCAAAATAGGGCCAACCCCCCCCAAAAAAACTAGCATTGTCCTCAATGCTAATAGCAAAAATACTCTCATCTCTCTTAAAGAAGGTCACAAGTGCGGCTCTAAGTACCATAAGCTTTCCCCTTATGTTAATCACCACTAATGTAAGCTCACTCAACTCGAAATCAGATAGGGCTTTTGCGGGAGTGTAATGAAGGCGTTTGGTTCAAGGTAGGATGTATCGGTTTATGTAGGTTTCATCTTTCCATAAGAATTTCATTTTCTAATTTCGGATCACACTTTCTTGACTCTTTGAGTCATTTTTCTCTTCCTTAGGGGACTAGAGAGACACACTGTTACTCTTTCTTGTTCATGACAATCATTTTTCTCCTTTCTAATCATTCCAAGCCTTTTATCATTACTTTTATTGAATCCCTTTATTTTTTTCTATTATTCACTTTCTTTTTCACATTTTTGCTTTTCTTTCTTGTTCTTTTTGCCTTCCCTTTTCCTTATTTTGTACCTTTTATCACTTTGGCATTCCTCGTCTACCCCCCCAAAACTTAGGCTTTTACCAATTGTGCTAAGGAAATATCGGGTGCCAAGAGAGGGTCATTTTAGAACGGATAAATGCTTGTATCATGGTTATTGAAAGAACAGGGGCTATGGCTTGATGAGGTTGACTAGGGTAGGCTATGGATGCTTTCAAGTTTTAAATTTTGATCGATGAGAGCCTATAATCAATTTCTCAAGTCGATATACGCTTAGAATTTCGCCTAGATAAACATTCAAGGCAAGTTCTAGACTTATTGGCACGGGACTTGGACTTGCAAATCCAAACCTCAGCTCACAAACTATTTGATTGCTAAAGAGAACAGAGTCGAGGGACCACAACATCCTTAGCTAGGAGCAACGCAAATGATCCCGAAAAACCACTAGATGATTGTTTAGTCAACACAAGAGTCTAAAGGTCACAACTATCACAATCCTTTGCACATAAATTTGTTCCTAACCCTAAGGTCAAAGGTAAATGTGCTAGGCTAAAATGAAGATTTGCAGACACTTCTTTTTACTACTATTTACACAAAAACATAAAGAAAAATGGATTCAAACCCTTAAGAAGGTTGTCATGGCATCCATCATCTGCAAGAGCCATTCAGTTCACACAAATTCCACCTTTGAAAAGAATCGTGGCATTAAAAAATTCAAAGGCTTATTGCTCAAGAAAACTTGTTAAAGTAAGAAGCTACAAATTGAAAAAGAAGGTACTCAATGAAATAAGAAGCTATGCTATTAAGGAAAATTTCAAAAGAAGTTATAAAGTAAAATACAGAAAGTAAGATGAATATGTACAATAGGGGATTGATACGAATATACGTAAGAAGGGAAATGAATATATACCTGGAAAAGTAACTTCATATACATTCAAAAATTTAAAAATAATGAAAAGTGAAAAATAAATGGTAAATTTATATACATACCAAAAGTGAAAAATAACAATAAAGAAAAATAAGTATCATAATTACAATCAAGTTTTCAAATCATCAAAATAGGGCCAACCCCCCAAATAAAAACTAGCATTGTCCTCAATGCTAATAGCAAAAATACTCTCACCTCTCTCAAAAGAAGATCACAAGTCCGGCTCTAAGTACCATAAGCTTTCCCCTTTTGTTCATCACCACTAATGTCAGCTAACTCAACTCGAAATCAGATAGGGCTTTTGCGGGAATGTAATGAAGCCGTTTGGTTCAAGGTAGGATATATCGGTTTATGTAGGTTTCATCTTTCCATAAGAATTTCATTTTATAATTTCGGATCACACTTTCTTGACTCTTTGAGTCATTTTTCTCTTCCTTAGGGGACTAGAGAGACACATTGTCACTCTTTCTTGTTCATGACAATCATTTTCTCCTTTCTAATCATTCCAAGCCTTTTATAATTGCTTTTATTGAATCCTTTTATTTTTCTCTATTATTCTCTTTCTTTTTCACTTTTTGGCTTTCTTTCATGTTCTTTTTGCCTTCCCTTTTTCCTTATTTTGTACCTTTTATCAGTTTATCATTCATCGTCTCTCCCCCAAAACATAGGCTTTTACCAATTATGCTAAGGAAATATCGGGTGCCAAGAGAGGGTCATTTTAGAACGGATAAAGGCTTGTATCATGGTTATTGAAAGAACAGGGGCTATGGGTCAACGAGGTTGACTAGGGATATCATATTTGGTAGGATATGGATGCTTTCAAGTTTTCAATTTTGATCAAGGAGAGCCTATAATAATTTCTCAAGTCGAGATACGCTTAGAATTTCGCCTAGACAAACATTCAGGGCAAGTTCTAGACTTATTGGCACGGGACTTGGACTTGCAAATCCAAACATCACCTAACAAACTATTGGATTGCTAAAGAGAATAGAGTCGAGGGCCCACAACATCCTTAGCTAAGAGCAACGCAAATGATCCGAAAAACCACTAGATGATTGTTTAGTCAACACAAGAGTCTAAAGGTCATAACTATCACCGTCCTTTGCACATAAATTTGTTCCTAACTATAAGGTCAAAGGTAAATGTGCTAGAACCAAATGAAGCTTTGCCTGAGACACTTCTTTTTACTACTATTTACACAAAAACATAAAGAAAAACGGATTCAAATCTTAAGAAGGTTGTCATGCCATCCATCATCTGCAAGAGCCACCCAGTTCACACAAATTCCACCTTTGAAAAGAATCGTGGCATTAAAAAATTCAAAGGCTTATTTCTCACGAAAACTTGTTAAAGTAAGAAGCTACAAATTGAAAAAGAAGCTACTAAATGAAATAAGAAGCTATGCTATTAAGGAAAATTGCAAAAGAAGTTATAAAGTAAAATACAGAAAGTAAGTTGAATATGTACAACCGGGGATTGATACGAATATACGTAAGAAGGGAAATGAATATATACATGGAAAAGTAACTTTATATACATTCAAAAATTGAAAAATAATGAAAAGTAAAAAATAAATGGTAATGTTATATAAATACCAAAAGTGAAAAATAACAATAAAGAAAAATAAGTATCATAATTACAATCAAGTTATCAAATCATCAAAATAGGGCCAACCCCCCAAATAAAAACTAGCATTGTCCTCAATGCTAATAGCAAAAATACTCTCATCTCTCTCGAGGGTGACCTCTACCTCCCCGACCTTCATCCCTAGTCAATTGGGCAGATGGGGTAGTAGCTGGAGCTGCGATCATAGCCTGAAAACTCTGAGGAGCACGTTGTGGCTGAGCAGTCTGCGGAGGTGCACTCCTCCCAAGTCTAGGGCAATCCCTCACCACATGGCGGGTGTCACCACACTCGAAACAAGCCTTGGGAAGATGTGGTGACTGTGACTAACTAGGGCTAGGTCTGCCGGACTGACCTCTGAAAGCACCCCGTGCAGGAGGCGCGCTAGAAACCGGAGGTGCATAGTAAGGCTCCTGAGGCTTGGAAGGAGCTGGAGCTGGAGCACTGCTAGCTGCTAGAAGGGCTGAATGAATGGGGCAACCCATATAGCCCCTACCATGACGACCTGTACGGGCACCAGAGTAGTGGCCGGACTCTCAAGACCTCTTGGCCTCCCTCTCCTCTCTCTCCCTGGCATGCATACCCACAATCCTCCTAGCAATGCTCACCACCTACTGGTAAGAAATATCCATCTCTAACTCGTGAGCCATGCTAGATCTGATGGGAGGAATAAGCCCCTCAATAAATCGGCAACCCTCTCGCGAATATTAGAAACCAAAGCTGGTGCATGCCTAGCCAAACTGGTGTAACAGACAGCATATTCTGAAACGGTCATAGTACCCTAGCGCAAATACTCAAACTCTGCGCGCCATGCATCCCTGACACTCTGAGGAACATACTCTCGCAGGAACAGATCCGAAAACTGAGCCCAACTCAGTGAAGCAGCTGCATCTGTGCAGTCTAACTCATAGGTGCGCCACCAATCATAGGCGGCCCCTCGAAGCTGGAAGGTAGTGAAAGAAACTCCGCTCGATCTAGAAATACCCATGAGACGGAGAATGCGATAACACTCATCAAGAAATCCCAAAGCATCCTCCGATGCTAGACCACTAAACTCGGGAGGCTTATCCTTCTTGAACCTCTGAAGCCTCAACTGCTCCTGCACGGAAGCCACTACCATATCCTTGGGCTGAAGTGGCACTGCAGGCGATACGTGAATAATCATGAGGACCTGCTCAACATGCACTCGCTGCTCAGGAGTGCGGGCGGTGGGAGTTTGTGCTCCTCCCCCGACCTAAGATGTGGTTGCAGCAAGAGGAAGCAACCCTGGCTGAGCCAAGGCGGTGTACATGCTTATGAACACAGCCAAAGTCTTCTAGAGAGCTGGAGTAGTGGCAACACATATAGTAGTAGGCGTGTCAGGTTCCTGGACTCTGGCTGGAACTGTTGGTGGTACCTCGGCGGCAGATCGCACAGGTGCTCTGACCATACCACGTGCGCGTCCTCGGCCTCTACCCTGGCCCCAGCCTTTGACGACTACAGTAGGGAGCACGGGTTCCTGATCATCTCGAGTGGCACATGTCCTCACCCTCTGTGGGAGAACATAAAGACAGAAGTTTAGAATTGTGATGTCAGAAATATCGCACGACAAGGAAATCAAATGAACTGAAGACTTTTCCTAAACAGTTACATAGCGCCTTGTAGATAAGTGCATACGTCTCCATAGCGATAAACGAGACTCTAATAAACCGGTTTGTGTTCCGTGACTCCTATGAACCTAGAGCTCTGATACCAACTTTTCACGATCCCAGTTCGCCCTCCGTGAACATGTCGTGATGGCACCTAGTCCCTACGACTAGGTAAGCCTAACATTGCAGAAATAACACAACTTGCGAAAACAATTAATTAAACTAAACAAATAGAAGAAAGAACTGTATATAGATGCCGCTTGGCATATACAACTCAAAAACGTCGAAGTCTGCAATATCATCCCAAAACCCGAAAACTAACGCGAACATAAGCTAGAAGAATACAGTAAGTGCTCTAATATCCAGAAATGTGTACAACAAAAGAACGATAGAAAGCTAAACGCTAGAAGCTAGAGTAAAGAAGGAGAATCTTCGGTCTGCGGATGTGGCAGATGTACCTCGAAGTCTCCGTAACTCTCCCCCTATTAAGGATAACGCGCCTGGGTGGAGGCACCTGGATCTGCACATGAAAAACATGCGCAGAAGGGGCATGAGTACACCACAATAGTACTCAGTAAGTGCCAAGCCTAACCTCGGTTGGGTAGTGACGAGGAAGGTCAGGGACCTACTGAGATACAATATAATAAATGATAGAGTAAAGAGACAATATAATGTAAGCATACATCGAGAATCTAAACAAGATAAATGAGGAATACAGTAACGGAAAAACAAAGATAAAACAACACAAGGAAAATACCGCTCACAACCGGAATAATAACCGGGGATCTCTTGGTATCACGAGGATCTCTTTGTATCCTTAATAAGTAATTCTGGGATCTCTTGGTATCCTGAAGATCTCTTGGTACCCTCAATAAGTAAGTCGGGGATCTCTTGGTGTCCCGAAGATCTCTTGGTTTTCTCAATAAGTATTTATATACACGTGCCAGGGATCTCTTGGTATCCTCAACAAGTATTTATATACATGTGCCAGGGATCTCTTGGTATCCCGCATTCTCAGCCCAGGTCATAACACGTGCAAGGGGATTTCCCGGGATGTCGTCCCGTAGTCCCAATTTAAAACACACAATAATAGCTCAAGTACCAAGATAAATCCAAACTCAGAACAAGTAATAGTAAATTCTAGCCTAACATGCTTCACGGAGTACAAACAAACAGTATAAGCAAATAGGCAAGTAAATCCACTAAACATGCTTCTCTAAACTAAACACAGGAAAAGCTTGCAATTAGAATAAACAGGTAAGCAAGAAAACTCAATTTAAAAGCTTCAAATAAAAACGATTTTTTCAACAATCAACTCAAGTACGCGCTCGTCACCTCACGTACGAGGCATTCAAATATCAAACATCATATCCTAAGGGGAAAGGTCCCCCACAGAAGGTTAGAAAAGCCACTTACCTCAAACCGGCTCCAAAATCAACTCGAAACCACACTTTTGCCATGAGTATCCAACTCCAAATGGCCCAAATCAATTCAATTCAATTCAATTACTTATCGTAAATAACATCGCAAGCAACTGATTCTACTAATTAATTCAAAACTAAGGCGCAAAACTAGGTAAAATGATCGAAATGCCCCTCAGGCCAACATCTCGGAATCGGATAATTTTTACATTTTTAGAAATCTCATACTCTAACGAGTCTAACCATATATTTTGCCCAAACCTACGATATTTTGCCCAAATCCGAGCTCCCAAGCTTCTGTTTTGATAAAAAATGGCTAACCATCGGTTTTGAGTTATTTAATACTGCCCAGGTCTGTTATGCATTGTGAACGCGGAGGTATGCTCGCGTTCGCGAAGAAGAAAATATGGGCTGCCCAAAAATGCCCTTAGCGATCGCGAGGGACATAGCACGAACGTGAAGGTCTGGGCTGATTAACCTATGCGATCGCGACGAACGGAAAGCGAACGCAATGGAAGCGTTCGCGAACGCGAAGAACGAACTGGCATAGATATGCGAACGCATGAAAATCTACACGAATGCGGTGAAGAAGCAAGTTGGACTTCGCAAACGCGGGAGGGGTTACGCGAACGCGAAGAGGAAATTTCCTAGGTGGTCAATTAAGCCGTCACGAATGCGAAGGGAATCTCGCGAACGCGAAGAAGGGATACCAGGAGAAGCTATAGCAGTTCAAAAATAGGAGAAAATGACCCGTTGAGCATCCGAAACACACCCGAGGCCCCCGGGACCTCAACCAAACCTACTGACATATCCCATAACGTCATTTAAAGTTGCACCACTCCTTAAACCACCTAATATAATGCCCGAAACTCGAATTAATCAAGGATTTGAGCCTAAGAACTTCAAATTTCATCGTAATATGCTTTCGATCAAACACATAACCAAAACACGTCGGAATAACATGAAATTTTGCACACACGTCCCAAAAGTCATGACGGAGCTACTGCAACTTCCGAAATTTCATTCCAACCCTCGGATCAATTACTCACTATCGGACCGGAAACTTCAAAAATTCAAACTTCGGTATTTCAAGCCTAAATGACGTACGGACTTCCAAAATGCATTCCGAACATGCTCTCAACCCCAAAATCACCTAACGGAGCTAACGAAACCATCAAATTTTAATTTTGAGGCCGTCTTCACACTGTTCCGACTACGGGCAACTTTCAAGCACTTAAGCTCTCATTTAGGGATTAAGTCTCTCGAAACATAAAACCAAACATTCCGGCAATTCAAATTAGCATAATTAGACTTGGGGAAAGCAGTTAATAGGGGATCGGAGCATTAATTCTTAAGACGACTGGCCGGGTCGTCACAATTTTCAACAATTTTTAGCATTAAAATTAGAATAGAATCAAATCCAAACATGTATAGAAGTGCAATTAAAAGCAACACACATAGCTAGATTGGATAGAAACCTAATTCCAAATAAATATTAACTATCTGTGGAAATCGATCCCACCCTTCGGGTAAAAGCTGCATCGACCACTCCTCGCCATTATATAGTGATGTAGGGTTGGTGACAATCAGAAGGAAAGTTCGCAACTGCGAACACAGGCTAGCTCAACTTCTCTTCGCATTTGTGAGGAGAACCTCACAAAAAATACCTCAACAGTTCTTTCAAATGCGAACCCTGACCTCGCCTTTGCGAGGTCTGAGGCTTGCAACATAGATGAAGCACACCAACTATTTTTCTATCTCCCAAATCACTCTGTAGCCTATCCGAAATTTACCCGAGCCCTCGAGGATCCAAAGTCATCATCAATACAAGTCTAAAAACATCATGTGAACTTTCTCGTGTGATCAAATCGCCAAAATAACATCTAAAACTATGAATTTAGCACCAAATTGTATGACATTTTTAAGATTGTTTCAAAATTTCTATTTTCTCAACCAAAGGTCTGAATCACATCAAATCAATTTCATTTCTCACCAAATTTCACAGAGGAGGTTTAAATATCATATCGGACTTGTACCGGGCTCCAAAACCAAAATACGGGCCCGATACCAACAAGATCAAATCTTTTAAATTATTACATTTTCAATCTTATCAACTTCCTTCAAAAATTCATTTCTCGGGTTAGGGACCTCAGAATTCGATTCCGGGCATATGCCCAGGTCCCATATTTTACTACGGATCCTCCGGGACCGTTGAAATACGTGCCAAGATCCGTTTTCTTAAAACGTTGACCGAAGTCAACAAAAATTCACTTTTTAGGCTAAAAATCATCATTTCATAAATTTTTCACATAAGGGCTTTCCGGATACACGCCGACCTATGCATTCAAATGGAAGAGAGATAAAATAAGATTTTTAAGGCTTCGGGACAAGGATTCGAGTTCTAAATGTAAAGATGACTCTTTGGGTCATCACAGTGGGTTTATTTGAATCATCGTTGGCTTGGAAGGTTGTGATTGAGATTTGTTTGGAATATTCGTTTAAATACTATCCTTGATGTTATTTATGCTTCCTGCCTTGTTTGTCATTGATATACACATGTTTGGTAAGGAAGAGTATAAAATACGAAGGGTGATTCCGTGCCATTCTATACACATTATCATGTGAGGGAGAGTGTAAAGCACGAAGGGTGATGACGTGCCATATCATTTGAGAGTAAAAGAACGAAGGATGATGTCGTGCCATATTATCTGAGAGTAAAAGTACGAAGGTGATGTCGTGCCATATTATTGAAGAGTAAAAGCACAAAAGGAAATACCGTGCCACATTATTTCAGAGTAAAAGTATGAAAGACGAGGCCATACCATTTCCTTCATATTGTTATGCTTTTACGTTATCGTGAGATCATGGCACGATGGGTGTTTTCATGCAGACGAGCATGAGGGACATGCATTATACTGTGATATCTGTTTTTCGTGTATATGTTCACGTCAAGATTTAAACAACGTCCCATGTTTTCTCATTAATCGACGGGATTCTAAGAAAGATTATATTGTATACCGTGATGTTAAAGGTTCTATATATTTGAATCTCATTAAAAAAAAAGAGAAAAAAAGCGAGAGATAATCATTTTTAGAGATGAGTAATTTACATTGAGAAAATAATTATTTCAAAGAACAATTGGTCATATTTCCGTTGGAGAACATTCATTTTCCTTTTTAGCAAGACAACTCGGAATTAATTTTCATCATACTTACTTTGCTATAGCATACACTAGATATTATTTGTAAAACATGAGAAGAAAATATCAAAATACAAGTATTAGATTATTCAATCTGGATGATGATGACTTTTGAATTCTTTGTGAATTGTTTTAAGTCACTTATTTGATATGTAAAAGATTGATCGTTTTAATTGTAAATTACAACAGATTCCCTCTGGTCTACTTTAAGTAATTTTGTTTATTTTTACACATAATAAAAAATTCATCTTTTAGCATTAATTAACATTGCATTGACCACAAGTAGCAGAAAGATGGAAAAAACCTGGCTCAAAAGGTGAAAAAACCACGATCTACTTTCCAGTACGATTTTCCTAAACTCTCCACTAAATTTACTGAGCCAACAACTGCATTTACAAAACACTTTTGTAAACCTAGGACTAACTCTAATCCCATTGTAGCAAATAACTTCTAACTGTGCGACAACTTCAAGTTAACTCTAACTTGAAAACTCTGAGTACCTATTACAATTGGTTCTAGATAAAGCTAAAAGGTACAATATAAAACCACCTACTATAATTGAACAAGAATAAAAGACAGACACTTGGAACTGGTTCTTCTATCTGATTCAAGTAGCTTCAGGTTTGCACACTTGAATCACACACGAACTGCTTGCTAAATTGCCTTGTTATTTTGCTCTCAATTCACGTTTAACTTCAGCTTATGTGCGTTATTGTAAAAGATAACCGCACTGCTGTTTATAGAGCTAGTAAATAGAGATTGACTAGAATTTTGATGCTACTCTTCCTTGGTGAAAGAGTTCTAGTTGATCTCGATCTCTAACTCCTTCCCTTTCTTAACCCGTGTTCTCTTTGAGTAAGGAGTCCTTCTCCTTATTCAATATGTAACCTTTTCGATCAGGATCAGGCAATATCACTTCTGTCAAGTTAGGTTTACCTCCTTCACGTTCATCCCACATGCTTAAGTCTATCCGCATTTGTGCTCCACTGGGATGGACCTGGTTCATGTCTGAGTTCCTTTGTCAGTCTTCAAAACTAACCTTTACCTGGGCCAACAAATTCCCCTTTTTTGATGATGACAAACTCTGTGCTTTCATACACTTAGGCCCTGCTAGAACTCAGCTCAACGTTAATGCAATGTTAGAAACATTTTTTACTTATCATCAAGGACCAGGTTCATTAGGTTATAAACATCAATATTCAAAATATAAAGCACAATATCTTTTTTCTCTTTTGGCATCATCGAAAAGTTGCATAAACAACGTGTGATTCCCAGATTTTAAAAATTACTCATGGCCACTGGGGCAACTGCAAATGCATTCATGATTAATCATCAGTAATCAACTACATATTCAAACTATCAAGGAATGATAAACACTCAATATGAGCAAAAGCAGCAAACTTCATTGATAGAGAATATGATTCTGCCACAATCCACAAAAAGAAACAAAAATAGTTGAAACATAAGCAACAAAAAGAAAAATCCCTAATCTGTGACACTGAATAGTCTAGGCAAGGTTCAGGAAATTAAGGCCTAGGAAATTAAGGGTTTGGGTGTTGTCTTGGAAAAGGTGTAGTATGTCTTGAAGAATTCTATCATTATTCTCCTTTTCCTTTGTGCGCTCAATTCTGAGAGCATCTCTCTCAGATTCTACCTTTGCCAAACGAGTCTTTAGCCTTGCTATCTCAACATCATTTGCCCCACTCTGCTGCAATAGAGCTCTGACCTAGCTATTGATGGGTGTCTTTTTAGATGAACCAAGATAATTAGGAATGGCAACAGCCTCATAATCACAAGAAATCGGAGTATTGATTCCAAAATGGTCTTTTTTGGTGGCCATCGCCCACTTCTTCAGCGGAACCTTACAATGAGCAAGAACATTAGTGAGAATGAAACCGTGAGGAGTGGCATGGGCCTTGGAACCACTGATAACCCAATCTAGAAGCTCTATTATAAACCCTAGCCAGTATATTTGCTGCCCACTATCCAGACATTCCATCAAAACCAAGTCCATGTAGTTGGCAGTGTGCCTTCTTTCCTGCCTAAGCCTTACACACTTGTTGAAAAATTCAAACAACACCTTGTGGGGTAGCTTCATTTCACTCTTATACACAACCTTAGCCTCATTTACTTCTTTATTAACATATAATTTCATAATTATGGCTAGGACACTAGGAAGGGATTCCAGACTTGGCCATTTTTGCCTTATGTAATCATCATAACCTTCAGAAGGTACTCCAAGGATTTCACCCAACTCTTTTGCATGAAAAGACAATTGAACCCCTTTCAGCAAGCCGATGACTCTTCCATCCTCGACCTCTGCATTTTTCATGAATTTAATAATCTCATTTTTGGCCAGCCTGCCATCTAACTGAAGGATCATGTCCTTCCGCCCTTGTACCTATAGCCTTTCAAGCAGTAGAACCATCCATTCTTCCTCCAAATCCTTCAAAAGTCTTCCCTTCAAGATAGCCTGCTTGCCAAATTTGTCCATCTTGTCCTGTTCAGTATCAAACTCATTCTCCTCTTCACCACTCTAGTCTTCTTCTTCCGTAGTTTTAACTTGTTTGGCTTTCACAGCAGACCTTGTCCGTTTAGCCGAATTAGAGAGTTCTTAGGAGTCTGAACCTCCTCCTCCATAGTCACATATTCACCTTGATGGACCGGGTCCATCTAATCCACATCAACAGCCTCAACAGGCTCCGCCACCTTTTCTTTTCCTTTGTCTATCCTTTTTTTCTTACGTTCTTCCATAGCTTTCTGCAACTCCTCCTCACTTTGCTTCAGCTTGCTGCTCGTAGCCATTCTTTTTGGTAGAGGTGTTTCAGTAGTTTCAGAAGAAGTAGCTATCCTTTTCTTGTATGCTTTCTAAGATTAACTATTCCTTTAGCAGCTTCCCCTGATCCACTTCCCCTTGTTTTTTTTCTACTTTTTACCACATTTTCTGGCTCAGCTCCACAGATAGCCATTTTAACCATTTCAGAGGTGGGTGAAGAATCAACCACTTTTTTCCTTTTTCCCTCTCATCACTACGCACACCGTCACTCTCTTTTTCTTTTTCTCTTTTATTTTTACCTCCTCTCCTTCTTGACTCAGGTGTTTCCACATCCACAATATACCCAACCAAAACAAATCGATTTTCCAAATTTTCAGCTAGATTAGAAATTACCTCAGTAGAGGGATTTGGCACAAATGTTACCTGCTAAGAATTAGAAGACCCAGTTCTTTCCCCCTCACTCGCAGACTTGAAAGAATCATTAGAATTTTGGGAATATTGGGCTTTACTAGCCATTCACTGTGCGATTAATTTCTTGGAAAGCGCATCTGTAGCCATAATTTTTCGAGCAAGCATCTTTACTAGCCGTCTCCTAGGTTGAAGGGTAGTGTTGGGTTAAGGGGTAGTGCTGGGTTGAGGAGTAGTGGTGGAATAAGAGGGGGTAGGTGGTAGGGTTGTACCTGGGTTATCTTGGGGGTTAGTCATTTTTCTCTAGATTATGAAAAAAAATGGGTGGTTTGAGTTTTGGAAGAGAAAAGAAGACAAGACAGAAATGGTTTTTTGAAGGTTCTTTAAAATTTTAGGAGAGGAAGTGGTGATGATGATGAATTTGAAGGAGGATGATAGTTAATACACAACGACAGCTATTAGCAGTCAAATAGAAGTCTAATCAACCTGAAATTTCAGGTTGAACAGGCTGTTAGGCTTCCCTAGAATCTAGGCATTTTAACACGGTGAGGATTCTAGTTGAAACAGAACTGATTCGAAATTAAAAATATTGGATTATGAATTTCTTTAACATAGGTATGACTTTTCTCGTGAATTAAATATTAGTATTTCAAATTGTGTACAATGTAGAAAACATACCTCGTTATTCAGATGAACAAGTACTGATGAACCAGGTTCTTTACTAAGAATCCTCTTGATCATGTCTCAGTTTGACAAAAATAGAGAAAATTTATATTGAGATCAATGAATCATATTAACACATGAACAGGAGTATACTATTTACAGCATGGGACCGAACAATCTTTAATTTCGTTATTTACACGAGTTCCAGATTTTCTAACCAAAAATTTTTTTCTTCATATTTTTTTCATTGTGCATTCTGAACTAGTTCCATTAGGTGTCTTTAACATCCCTAATTCTAACATGTTCCTTTTAAAATTTTCTCTACTCAGTGCTTTCGTAAAGATGTAAGCAATCTGCTAATCAGTAGCACAAAACTCTACAGTGATCAAGCCTTTCTCATAGTTGTCCCTCAAAAAATGGTGCCTAACATCTATGTGCTTAGTTCTCTTATTCTGAATCGGGTTCTTCGTCATACTAATAGCACTAGTGTTATCACAAAAAATAGGGATGCAACAAAAACAATTCCAAAATCCATTAATTGTTATTTGATCCACGGAAATTGAGCACAACATGAAGCAACAACAACATACGTGGCTTCACTAGTAGATAAGGCCACTGAATTTTTCTTTTTAGTAGCCCATTACAAAAGACATTAACCAAGGAAGTGTGTCATACCTGAGGTGCTCGTCGTGTCTACAAGGAAACTTGCATAGTCAGCATTAGCATATCTCACTAGGTTAAAGTTACAACCTTTTGGATACCAAAGGCAAAGGTTAGTGGTACCTTTAACGTATCTCAATATTTTCTTGACAGCGGTCAAGAAGTATTATTTTGGATTTGATTGAAATCGAGCACAAAGCCCTACACTGAAAAGAATGTCAGGTCTGCTAGCAGTAAGATACAAAAGTGAACCAATCATAACCCTATACAACTGTTGACACCCAATTTTTGTCTATATATTTTCAGTATGAAAAATAACATATATATGCATATAGAAGTATGTCCAAATGTTTTACTCTTTTTTCATAATTTTTAAATATTTTTAAATCGATTTATTTCCCTTTTTTCATCCATAAAATCCTAATAATTACCTCCAAAATTATTATTTTTGGTAATTCATCTATTGTATTTTCATATGTATGCCAAAATGTGGCTAAGGTAATTTTTACAATTTATTTATTATTTTTTAAATCTAATTGCATATAATTTCAATATTAGTCATTTTAAGATTTAATTATGTTTTATATTCATTAAATTAAGCCCCATATTTTTTAAATTGTTATTTACATGCTATGAATTATGTTAGTGCTTTCAATTTATTCTCAGAAATTTATTTACTATTTTTTATAATTCAAAAAGGGGGAAATTGGCTATTTAAATAACATCCCATTTATGTTTAAATTTTAGCCTAAATTGAACCCCAAATCAGACCCAATTTCAATTAAACCCGACCCCAACCCAATTTCAACTAACCCAAACCTGGATTCCCCACCTACCCTTTTAATCTAGGCCATTGATCATTCAGATCAACGACCACCGTTCACCCTTCCTAAAAGAAACCTAAACGTCCCTTTACCCTAATTCATTTTTCACCAAACGCCGCCCTTGAATCCCTCTTCTCTCAATTCTCTCTGCAGCCTCACATAAACCCTAGCCGCCTCCGCCACCCAATCGCACCCTAATCCACCTTAATCCCCACCTAATCCATGGTCTCCCATGGTCGTTTGAGATGTATACCGACCTCCTACATCTCCTGGTGGCCCGTTTGTTTGATTTTTTGGCCAGATCTCAAAGAGATATGGTCCAGTCCTTGATCAACCTCTATCTCTAGTTTTATTCCGGCCATCCATGGTCTTTCAAATCAGATCCTTGACGTTTCCGGTTAGATCAACTTTTCAAGGCCTTTCTCACCTTTAATGGGTTCTCTGAAACCCTAAATTTAAGGTATTTTGATTTTCTTTCAGATATATCTTAGATATGTGCTTATTACAAACTTCTTAATTGTTTTCTCTAAGTTTCTTCGATTTTCTTTCAAAATGACTCTCTATTTTTCAATGATTAGTGTTTTCTCTTAAGTTTTTTCTTACAGATCTATTCTCTAATTTTTGTGATGTTTATGATTTTTCTATGTTCAAATGACTTGGTTGTACTTCCTTCTACTTGGTTCAGCATGTTGAAAACCTTAGGTCTTTGGTCTTATCCACTTTTTAAAATTGTCCTTGTTTGTTTGAGTGTATACTTGTTCAATTAAGTTCTTTGTCTTTGCTTGACTTATCCGATTCTGAGTTATTACTATCTTTTAAACTAGACTATTGTTGAAACCCTAATTTATTAAAAGGTTTTCCTCACTTATTACTGTGAGACCTATGCTTGTTTCTGTCTCTCTTTGCTTTTGGACTTGTTTCCTCATTATGTGCTCTACGTGTGAGCCCTGACTATTTGACTTTACTGAGACTTAGCCTACTCTCGTCATTGCTACATGTTTGTATGTATCCGATTATTTCTGTTGCCAATACTTTTGGCCTTGCATGACTGACACTTATGTTTGTTCTATTTATATGTCAAGGTGCAGAATCATGACTCTTTCTTCATTGATTATGATTCCCTCAATGTTGTGATTGATTGCGAAGGGTTCCCTTTTAAACCCTAATTTTTACTCATTTTGTTTAAATGAATTGATTCCCCTCCTTTAATTACTGTGATTATTTACCTTGCAGAATCTTTTCCCAAAACTAAGCATATTTTGTACTTAGACTCAATGATTTACTTCATACTTTTAATGCCCCTTTATATGGCAAAAATCAATTTATCTCAAACTGATTTCTTTCCTTAATTAACCCTATTAGTATCTGTTTTAGCAGTAATCCCTTAATTAAAGGGGAGTACTCGTGTTAATTGATTCTTATTTTGGATATTTCCATGTTTGAGTTGAAACTTTACTGGTTACCTTATTCTTCACTCGTTTTCAAAACTATAAATACCATACTGTGATGACCCAAAATGTAATCTTTAAATAAAATAACTATCTCGGTATTTTATGACCTTGAAAAGCATTATAAATCATTTCTCGACTTGCGTGCATAATCTGTATAATTTTTCGGACGGTTTTTATATGAAAAGAATGGATTAAAATGTGAATTAGAGCTTTGAATCTCAATTGAGTTGACTTCGGTCAACATTTTGGGTAAACAAACCCAGGCCAGTGATTTGACAGTCCCGGAAGGTCCGTAGAAAAATATGGGACTTGGGCATATGCCCGTAATCGAATTCTGAGGTCCCATGCCCGAGAAATGAATTTTGATGAAAATTGTTTTCTGGAAATTTCTATGAGATTTGGAAATGAAATGTGATTAGAAAAAAAATTTCATCAAAAATTCATTTCTCGGGCTTGGGACCTCGAAATTTAATTTCGGGCATACGTCCAAGTCCCATATTTTTCTACGAATCTTCCGGGACCGTCAAATCATGGGTCCGGGTCCATTTACCCAAAATTTTGACCGAAGTCAACTTAGTTGAGTTTTAAAGCTCTAATTCACATTTTAATCCATTTTTTTCACATAAAATCCCTCCGGAAAATTATATGGACTGTGCACGCAAGTCGAGAATGATTAATAATGCTTTTAAGGTCTTAAAATACCGAGATAATTATTTAATTTGAAGATGAAAAATGCTAGATATGAAAGGCAACCCTTCCCAAATAGGAACATAATCAGTCACCCCACGCCACCCGATCAATGGTACACCTGGCATAGACAAAGTGATTGTCTTAGCATGACAGTCTAGAATAGCATGACACAGAGATAACCAGTCCATGCCCAAAATGACATCAAAATCCACCATACTATATAGCAATAGATCTACTCAGGTCTCTAGACCCCCAATAGTCACTACACATGACCGATAAACACGGTCTACAACAACAGTATCACCCACTGGGGTAGATACATGAACAGGTAAAGCAAGAGACTACCGGTGCATACCCATAATGAGCAAAATACGAGGACACATAAGAAAAAGTGGAACCGGGATCAAATAATATAGAGGTGTCTCTGTGGCAGACCGAAAAAATACCTATAATGACAGCATCTGAAGCAATAGCATCTGGCTTGCCTGGAATACCATAGAAGCAAGCATGACCACTGCCAAATCGACCTTCCCCTCTGGGGCTTCCCCAGGCTGCTTGACCTCCATCCCTATCTGGCTGGGCAGGTGGTGAAGTAACTGGAGCAGAAGTCGGGGGCTGACCCCTCTACTGAGACGAGCTAGCAACACGAGGAGGACACTGCCTCCACAAATACCCAAACTCTCCACACTCAAAACAATTCCTAGGTGCTAGAGAAGGGGACTGAAGGGAACCCCTCACACCGGAGTGACTAGAAGATGCACTCGGCGCAGAAGAACCCTGAACTGATGGGGCACGAGATGAACTCTGAGCTGGGAGGGCGCTAAGTGATGACTGGCCCTGCTGAGCCCTACGATAACCACGACCTAAAGATGCCACGTGATACTCTGGGCAGGCTGACTGATCAGGCCTGAAAGAATGACCTCTACCATGCTGAAAACTGGCGCCTCAAAGGAGTACCACTAAAACTGCCGGATCCTCGAGGCCTCTTGGCCTCCTTCTCCTCTCGCTCCTGTCGGTAAACCATCTCAATCTCACGAGCAATATCAAACACCTCCTTGAATGTAGCACCCGTCACTCTCTCTCTAGTCATAAGAATACGAAGATGATAATTAACTCCATCAACAAATCTCCTGATCCTCTCAAGGTCTGACGGAACCATCCAGATAGCAGGACGAGCAAACTCAGAAAACCTCCTCTCATACTGGGAAACTATCATATCCCCCTATCTCAACCACTCGAACTGTCTGCGCAGCTCCTCTCTGCAGGATTGTGGCACATACTTATCGAAGAAGAGAGCGGAGAACTGCTACCAAGAAAGTGGTGCTGCACTGATAGGCCTACGCCTCTCAAAATCCTCGCACCAAGTGAAGGCAGCCCCCGAGAACCGAAAGGTGGTGAATGCCACACCACTAGACTCAAGAATCCTTGCTGTACGGAGCATCCACTAACACCTATCTAGAAAACCCCGGGTATCCTCGCCCTCAGCACCACTGAATGACGGAGGCCGGAGTCTACCAAACCTTTCAAGATGATGCTGCTCATCATCTGGCATAACTCATACCATGAACTCCTGAGTTGGTGCAACCGGTTGGGCTGGAGGTGTCTCCGGCGTCTATAGTCGCTGCACTACCTGCTCAGGTGTGCGAGCAGCATGGGTCTGATTACCTCCCTCGGTCTACGAAGTAACTGCTGCTGTGGTGGCAGAAACTGCTTGAGCCAGGCCAGTGCAAACTGATAAGATCTGTGCCAATGGCTCTTGAAGACCCGGAATCACAATAGGCACAGCTGGTGCCTGAACTGGTTCTGGTGGAGCCTGATCCGGAGCTGGGTCAGCTTGTGGATCAATAGGTGCTGCCCTCACTGCTTTGCCTATGCCATAATCATGATCGCGCCCACGGCCTCTGGTGGCCTCAGTGGGTGGCACTGGTGGTTTTCCACCTCGTCCGGTAGCTCGCGTCCTCACCATATGTGAAAGAATAGAATAACAGAAGTTTAGTTCTCGGATCAACAAGTTCGCACGCAAAGAATTTCAAGAATATGAAGTTTTTTCTTAAAAGTTCTACAGTCTCTTGAGGATAAGTAGAGACGTCTCCGTACCGATCTATGAGACTCTACTAAATTCGCTCATGACTTGTGAGACCTAGTAACCTAGGATCTGATACCAACTTGTCACGACCCTAACCCCAAACCCGGTCATGATGGAGCCTCTCATGAAGACAAGGATAGTTAGACCAATACACTACACCGTTTAAAATAGTTAATGATCATCAAACAGTCTAAAGTATGATTAAATAGTAATAAATTCGCGAAAACATAGATAACAATAAGGGGATACCATCCCGACACAACCCAAATCGGGGTGTCACAAGTCACAAGCATCTAAGAGAACAATCTCTCAAATGTAACTACTGAGTCTCAATACTAGAGTGGAAAGTAAAGATATAGATAGAGAGGAGCTCCAGGCAGCGAATGCCGGCAGTGTCGACGCCCCATTTTTCTAGCGAAATTGGGTTTACGAAATATGGGAGGACAACTCTATTCCTTTTTGGGATTTGGGTTTTTTGAATTGAAGAGTCACCACCTAATGATTAAGTGCATGAGGACATTAAGGGTTTTGATTTGGAAAACCAGAGTTCGGGTAAGGGCTAGAAATTATCTCGAGGGGAAGGTGTTAGGCACCCCTTAAGATCCACTAGTGTGATTCCTGACCATTCTATAATTGTAACTTTAAGTGCAAATAAAAAGTAAATAAGCAAGAATTGCAAATAGGAGGGGGGGGTTCATATAATAGTTGCAAGAAATTGAAATTAAAAGAAGTTAAAGAAGCTGGAATTTGAGAAAAAAGTAATTTTTGAAATAAAATAAACAAGTAAATGGAGGGGGTTCTAGGTTTGTAAAATACATGGATCATCCATACTACACCGGTAACCAATCGTATGCATGGTGTTATCGGATGATCATCATCTCCATGTAAACCCTTCCCACCCCATTAAGGTATTAAGCGCGGAATGGTATTGTTACTTGTTGCATGCTATTATTTGTCCCAATCCTATCAGTCCCGGAGGCATATAGGACAGGGAAGGAAGTTGGGGGGATTTTGAGAGTTTCAAAGGATAAAATTCTAAGGCGAAATTCAAAACATGTACAGCAGATTTGGGAGAGCAAGTAAGCACCTATGGCTCAAATAACCCTCCTAAAATTGAAAAGAAGCGCGTAGTTTAGAATGCCTTACACATACTGATTTGGTTTGAATTAAATTACAGCGTAGGATAGGTTGATTTGCCACATATTTCCCAGATAGGGAGTCCAAATTAGCTCTACTTAGATGTAGTTGTCGAAGACTGACATAGTTTATTAATTACCTAACTATTTGCCTATGTGTTAAACAGGACCTATAGGCATGATATATATTAATTTAAAGACAGGGGAATAAACTGATTGCAGAGAAGGAATTGTTAGTCACAAGATCATAAGTTCTGCGAGTGTTAGACAAATTACCACTGATTTTAGACTTAGGAACGAGCGGCGATTCTGGTTTAGTTGATAGTTTCTATATGCATGCTTTCTAGGTGTTACTGACTTTTTATCGCTGTTATTGTCATGCAGAGATCCTATTAGCAGGTCATCTATATGCAATTGGTTATTCAACTCTTATAAGCAGATTTGACTAGTGATAGATGCAAATACAAAATGTCGGAAGTCCTACGGGCATATTATCTATATGATATACAGAATTTCAGTAATGACTTACGAATCTGGTGTTTATACGAAATATAGAAAACCTATGAGAATGGTATCTATATGAGATGCTGAAAACCTATGAACATGGTATCTATATGAAATGCTGAAAACCTATAAACATGGTATCTATATGAAATGCACCAGTTTTAGAAGTAATAATTCCCTATAGACATGATATTTATATAAGATGCAAAATTTCAATAGTTAATTCATATAAACATGATATCAACTCCTTTTGTATGCATTCAATCACATCCCTTTCACTATCCACCCAGTAATTGTTACAAACCAAATGAATTAGAAAGAAAGTAAAATAACATCAGTGACTACATCTACATCTAATTAGCCTAATCCAGACTCAGAGTCTAATAATATGAGATAAACCAACTTCCAAGATCAGATTTTTAAAGCCTTTCTCTTATTTGGGATGTGTCAAAGTTCCAAGGAGCTTCAAGAACCCCAAGCAATGCTTACACCCCAAATATCATCGCAGAATCAGATCATAGTGCATTGTGGAAGGGCTAGCCCTCAAATGTCCAAATTCAAAGGGAACTCAAAGTCCAAAGGCAAGGCTCGTAAGAGGGGGGGTAGAACTTAGGGGGGGGGCTAGGAGTAAGTGCAAGTGCAGTAGAGGGGAAATGGCAAGCTGGTTGTGATGCCAAGCATTTTTTAGGGTGCTGGGACACCCCTGACCAATTTGTTAGTTGTAGATTGGGGAGTTAGGACCTATTGAAGGTCAGGTTTAGCCTTGGATAGCAATTGGAGTGCTGCCAGGCTATACCATAACTCAGCATGATAGGGGAGAAGGGATATGGGAATTCATAACAAGCAGGATTCAATAAAGGAGTAGGCAAGGGCATACCCAGCAATGGGCATACTGGCACGCCCTTTAGACTACTTAGGGGGTCAAAACTCAGTTTATGAGCAAAAATCCTTGTTGTAATGCCCTGAGTCCCAACTTACACACATATGGAGGGTAAATGGGATGGGGAATTAGTGTTTACAAGAAAAGTAAAGCAAACAGTAGCACATAAGCATTTCAATGTCAAATTCTGCAGAAAGTAAACACAGTCGTGAAGACTGTAAATAAACACCAGTTTAAAGGAGACAAGCAAAAGAAAATAGTAGTCTTGTGAAAGAGCCAAAGTGAGACTGTCTTTATTGTGTAAAGCTTAGGGTATTTATAGTGTACCCTGAAGTGTATTCAATGTGTGTAAGTCGGAAGACTGTCTTTATTGTGTAAATACTTAGGGTACTTATATTGTGAAAGATATGAGAAATAAGGTAAGAAAATAATTGAAGTCTGATTTTCAGTCAATCACATAAAACTCCCTTAGTTAAGGGATTCAAATTCAAACAGGTATAAACCAACTAAGGAAAGAAATTAATCAAACTCTTTGTGCAAAGCATGCAATTGAGGGCAAATACATAAGGGTTATTTAAGGACAAGGTTTCTAAAAATACACGGTTGTATGATTAAGGAAAGAGAATCAATTCACAAGTCCAAAATATTTGGTATGAATGAACCCAATCAAAAAAGGTGAAGAAAAAGGTTTTACACAAGAAAAATCAGTAACAATCAATTAAAACCCCAAAGAGAAAGGATTCTGATTCAATCACTAGTTGAAATCCTTTTACAGAAGGATTCAACACACATATAAAGGCACACAGGCAGGCCTAAACACAAAGTATGAACTTGTAAAATCAGTAGAAAGAATCCAATGTAGGAGAGTTTAGCAGAGAGTTAGGGTTCTAAAAGAATAAAACTCTAACCTACATAATTGAATCCTCGGGGGAATCCCAAATTCTAGGGTTTCCACTTTGAATAGAACACAGAGATGGAGAGGCAAGTAGTCAAAAACAAGCTTAGTGGCTTCTTTCAGAAGCTCATGAGAAAGCAGGCAAACAAGTAGAAAGATCAAAGAAAACATAGTGAAACAACTAGTTTCGAGGCGTAGTGAGAGAACAACTTACAGTATAAGAAACAATAGAAGAAGTACATGCTTATAGAGGATGAAGATAGTAGAACATGGTTAAAATAAAAGAAGGCAAGAATCCTAGTATAGAAAACAGAGTAGGAGAATATGCCAGGACAGAATATAGAAAACACATCAAAAGCATTCAATCACGGAGCATGAAACTCAGTATAGGAACGCGCAAGAACATAATAGAACAAGTATAATAATATAGTAAGAGAAACAATACAAATAATAAGGAAGATAAGATCGTAAAAAACATTTGAATACAATCAGAAACCCTAAGTCGGCAAAGTGTTTTGAAAGCAATTTTCAAAAGAAAATTTAGCGAAATCGTTTAGAAATTCACGCATAGAACAGATACATAACAGATCTAAAAAGAATCAGAGAAAAACCTTGAATAGCTAGGGTTTCAAGGGAACCCTAGGACGAGAAAGGCTTTAAAAGGATCCGATATAAGTCGAATAAAGTCGGTATCAGACTCAGGAGACTAGGATATGCCGGAGCGTGGCTGGAGATGGTTGGAAACCTCAAATCGGTGAATATTTAAGTGAAGACCCTCGAAGTCTATCCTCGATCCTTCAAACATCAGGCTCATAGGAGCACTAGGAGGTGGGTGCGAGGTTTCCATGGCCTGACAAGCCACGGATTCGGGTGAGAATCGAAAGGATTAGGGTTAGTTTGAGCGGCAGTGGCTAGGGTTTGAACGATGTTGCAGAGAGAATGGGAGAGGAAGGGTATTCAAGGGCGGCAGATGGTTGAAAATGAAATAGGATTGGGGGGTTTGGTAAATTAAAAAGGGAAAGCTGGGGTGTGAGCCGTTGATCGGTTAGATAACTGACTGGGAATAAAATAGGTCAGTGGCGAGTTTTTTAATTGGTCAGGGGAGGGTTAATTATAGGAATTGGGTCGGTCTAATTGAGGTTATAATTGGGTTGATTAGGGGCTGACTTTAGGCTAAAACTGAAATGGTAATTGCCTATATATTAAATAGCCCATTTTTCCCTTTTTAATTTAATAAAAATAGTTAAAATGATTTGAAAAAAAATAAAAAAATTGAACTAATTAATAATATATAAACATTAATCTAAAAATATTGGGAATAATTTTATAATTGTAAAACGCTATTAATCGAGGCTATAATTGCAATTTTATACAACATAACTTAAAAATGTCAAATAAGTTTGTAACAAATATGGAAAAATCACCTTAATTACATTTTGGTGTAAATATGAGGATGGAAATAAATTACTCACCAAAATAATAATTTTGGGAATAATTATTGGGTTTTGTACTGCTAAAACAGACCATGAAATGATTTTTAAAAGCTTTAAAACTGGAAAAAATATAAAAATTCTTGGGCATGCTTGTATATGCATGGACATGCTATTTTAAGAATATTTTGAGTATAAAAATATGTAGGGAAAATTGGGTATCAACAACTGCCCCTCTTTAGACGAGAAGGATGAAAGAGTTGTTGGGTGAAGATATAATGGCCAGTTTTGATCGGAAGAAACGATTTGAAAAGGTTTTGACTGAGCTCTGGTACCTGAGCTTCCTACATATCCCTGGTCTTACAAGAATCAGTCTGTATGTAGTTCGGGGAGTTCATCGGTGAAACATGCCGATGGAGGTTTCGAAAGACGGACGCAATATTCGGGTTGGAAAGAATGGTCAGGACGGATGGGCTGCGGGAACTGGAGTAGCTAATGTACCTGCAAGTAAGAAATATGAGCATATATCGTGCATAAATTTAAACATGATGCAAGTTCCCGTTGGACCATGAATGTTGTCTTCGGACGGGTAGGATGACGTCCTCGGACCATGATGTCCTGGGCCATGAAGCGCATAATAACGGATTCGTAGGCTATGAAATGATGTTCTCGGGCTATGAAGATGGTGCCTCCGAACCATGATGACTCTGAATAATGATATGGAAAAGATAAAAGCAGGGTCCTCAGGTCATGGAATGGCATTATGGGGCTATGGAAATGGTGCCTCCGAACAATGACGCCCTTGGACAATTTGGCGACCTTTCAGCCTATGAAATCCAGGATTTGGAGATATTTCAGCCGATGAGAAGAATAAATAATGTGGTGATATGTCAGCCGATGTGAAGTGTAAATATAAATGGCGATATTTCAGCCGATGTGAAGCATAAATAAAGTGGCGATATTTCAGCCGATGCAAGAAAAAAATAACGGTTGGCGGTCTTTCAGCATGCAGATGGAGGCAGAGCTTAACCTCGAAAGGCAAAATAGTAGCCTTATGCAATGTGAGAAATGCAAATTGAGGTAGAGCTTAACCTCAGAAGGTAAAATAGTAGCCTTATGCAATGCAGGAAAATGCAGATGCAGACATGGCTTAGTCTCGGAAGGTAGAAAGTTAGCCTCATGCAGTGCAGAGAAATGCAGATGGAGACAACTCTTAGTCTCGGAAGGCAGAAAGGTAGCCTTATGCAATGCAGGGAAATGTAGATAGAGACAAGGCTTTGTCTTGGAAGGCAGAAAGGTAGCCTTATGTAGTGCAGAGAAATGCAGATGGAGACAATGCTTAGTCTTGGAAGGCAGAAAGGTAGCCTTATGCAATACGGAAAAATGCAGATGGAGACGACGCTTAGTCTCGGAAGGCAGAAAGGTAGCCTGATGCAATGCAGAAAAATGCAGATGAAGAAAACGCTTAGTCTCGGAAGGTAGAATAGTAGCCTTATGCAATGTTGGAAAATGCAGATGGAGAAAACGCTTAGTCTCGGAAGGCAGAAAGGTAACCTTATGCAATACAGGAAAATGCAGGATGGAGATAAATCTTAGTCTCGGAAGGCCGAAAGGTAGCCTTATGCAATGCAGGAAAATGCAGATGGAGACAATGCTTAGTCTCGGAAGGTAGAAAGGTAGCCTTATGCAATGCAGGAAAATGCAGATGGAGACAACGCTTAGTCTCAAAAGGCAGAAAGGTAGCCTTATGCAATGCAGGAAAATGCAAATGGAGACAACGTTTAGTCTCTGTAGGCAGAATGGTAGCCTTATGCAATGCAAAAAAATATAGATGGAGACAACACTTAATCTCGGTAGGCATAAAGGTAGCCTTATACAATGCACAAAATAAAGGTGAAGAGTAACAAAATTTCTTAGCTCAGAGACGATAGCTGATAGTTGATTGCCATTGTGGCTGCTGGGGATGTCGTGTGCGAATAGCACTTGTAAGTGAACAATGATCCTGAGAGCTGTACTGCTGCAAAACTTGAATATGTAACCGTATTTTGATAGTTCTATGTCTTGGGTTCCTGCATTTAAAGAAAAATCGTGTGTTTTGTCAAGGGGGAAGGTTAGTTCGTCTTCCTGTGGCCCCCGCTCGTCCTACTCGGTTCTTCTGCTGTGGTAGCATTGCTAAACGATGAAATTTGATAGTAACCATGCATGATTTTAAAATATGATGTAAATATATTAAAAAAATGATTTTCTTTTAGATGAACCGACGGTTGCGACACGCTTCAAGACATTGCGACCTTTTTTACTCCGGAATATTGAGGGTCCTCCTCAAAATTTTGGCCCAGTTTACTGGGTTGGTACCTCTGACGGCTGCGTGTAATGAATGTCTAAAAGTCAACTTCAGAATTTTGAGGGTCCTTCTCAAAATTCTGCCCTAGTTTCCAATATCGGGTGGAAAATGAAAATTTTATTGAATTGTGACCGAACCCATAGGGCTGCCTACGTATCCCCTCTTATACGGGAATCGGTCAGAAGTAGTTCAAATTACATCATACAGAAATTATGATGATTAGACATAATAACGCTTGACCGCATATGAATTAATTAGCTTTTGCCAGACTTCTCAATCCATTTCAGCGAGTATGAGGGCTCCTCCCGTTAGGACCCGATGAACCATGTATGGGCCTTGCCAGTTAGGAGAGAAATTTCCTTTGGCCTCATCCTGATGCGGAAAAATTTTCTTCAACACTAGCTGTCCTGGCGTAAACTGTCTCGGCTTTAGTCTTTTGTTGGAGGCTCTGGACATCCTATTCTGATACAACTGACCATGGCAAACTGCATTCATTCTTTTCCCGTCTATAAGGGCTAACTGCTCATAGCGACTCTTTATCTATTCTGCATCTTTAGGTTTCGCTTCCTATATAATCCGCAGGGAGGGAATCTCTAGATCGACCGGGATGAGTGCCTCGGTATCGTAAACCAACATATAGGGAGTTGCCCCAGTTGAGGTGCAGACTATGGTACGGTATCCCAATAAAGCAAAGGATAGCTTTTCGTGCCATTGCTTGTGTTTCTCTATCATTTTTCTTAGTATCATCTTGATGTTCTTATTGGCCGCTTCTACAGCTCCATTCATCTGAGGTCTATAGGCTGTAGAATTCTTGTGCTTAATCTTGAACGTCTCACACATTTCTTTCCTTAGGTCACTATTGAGATTGGAACCATTATCAATAATTATTGACTCCGGCATGCCGAACCGGCAAATGATACGGTGGCGGACAAAGTCTGCCACAACCTTCTTGGTCACTGCCTTATATGATGCTGCTTCAACCCATTTGGTGAAATAATAAATTGTCACTAGAATGAACCTGTGCCCGTTTGATGTGGCAGTCTCGATAGGTCCGATAACATCCATTCCCCAAGCCGCAAATGGCCATGGCGAGCTTGTAGCATTGAGCTCGTTAGGAGGCACCTTCATCATGTGTGCATGAATCTGGTAGCGATGGCACTTTCGAACATACTGGATGCAGTCCGTTTCCATAGTCATCCAAAAATATCCGGCTCGGAGTATTTTCTTGGCTAAGGTAAAACCATTCATGTGGGGGCCCCAGGTCCCTGCATGCACTTCTTCCAACAACCTGGATGCTTCCTTTGCTTCGACACACCTTAGTAATCCCAAATCGGGAGTCCTCCTATACAAGATTCCTCCGCTGTGAAAGAAGTGATTGGATAACCTCCGTAGTGTGTGCTTCTGAGTAGCATTTGCAAGTTCTTGATATTCTACCGTTGTCAAATACTTCTTGATATCATGGAACCGGGGTTTTCCGTCTGCTTCTTCCCCGACATAGGCACAGTAAGCTGGATGATCATGAATCCCTACTGGAATAGGGTCTATGAAGTTCTTATCTGGATGTTGTATCATAGAGGCCAGGGTAGCCAATGCATCAGCAAACGCATTCTGGACTCTAGGGACATGCTGGAATACCGTCTTTGTAAACCTCTTCCTCGACTCCTGTACATGTTGCAAATACGGGAGTATTTTGGAGTTCTTAGTTTCCCATTCTTCTCGAACTTGATGTATGAGCAAGATGGAATCCCCGATCACTAGTAACTCCTCAATGTTCATATCAATGGCCTGCTTGAGCCCTAAGATGCAGACTTCGTACTCGGCCATATTGTTGGTGCATGGGAACCTGAGTTTGGTAGACATCGGATAATGCTGATCTATTTTGATACTAGAACTGCCCCTTTGCCAACTCCTTTAAAATTTTCTGCTGCGTCGAAAAACATTCTCAAGCCATCATAGGATTTTGCAATGTCTTCTCCTATGAAAGAGACATCCTCGTCAGGAAAATAGATCTTTAGAGGCTCTTATTCTCCGTCCACGGGATTTTTGGCAAGACGATCTGCCAGTGCTTGTCCTTTGATTGCTTTCTGGGTCACGTAGACAATATCAAATTCACTCAGCAGGATTTGCCATTTGGCTAGCTTGCCCATGGGCATGAGCTTCTAAAAGATGTACTTCAGCGGATCTATTCTCGATATGAGATAAGTGGTATAGGCACAGAAATAATTCCTCAACTTCTGAGATACCCAAGTCAGAGCACAACACGTGCGTTCTAGCAGGGAATACCGGGCCTCGTATGGGGTGAACTTCTTTCTGAGATAGTAGATGGCTTGCTCTTTTCTCATTGTTTCATCACGTTGTCCTAAAACACAACCGAGTGCCCCATCAAATACTGCAAGGTAGAGAAATAAGTGTCTACCTGGTTCGGGCAGGACCAAAACTGGCGGTGTTGACAGGTATTCCTAGATTCTGTCAAAAGCCTTCTGACATTCATCAGTCCATTTTGGTAGCAGCATCTTTCTTCAACATCTTAAAGATGGGCTCACAAATTATAGTGGATTGAGCTATGAACCGACTAATCTAGTTGAGTCTCCCTAAGAAACTCATAACCTCTTTCTTGTTCTTTGGCGGTGGCGATTCTTGAATGGCCTTAACCTTTGACGAATCTAGTTCTATTCCTTGTCGACTTACGATGAACCCAAGCAGTTTCCCGGTAGGAACCCCGAATGCACATTTGGTGGGATCCGGCTGCCATCCGAATAGGTTTCAAAGCAAGCAGTACGGCGCAACAGAGGAGCCCATTCAGTATCGTCTTTGTTTGTGA
>MU774250.1:539-18816 GCA_026770625.1 Nicotiana glauca
AAATGTCCAATTTTAATTTCAAGAAGACTCGGAGGAGAAATGGGTATCGACACAGTTTATATACAGTTCATAAAATATCAAAGCGGTAGAAGCAACATTGAGCACATTAAGACAAACATATAATAAAATTCAGATAATAAATAAGCCAAATACAACAATTATTCAAAGCTCGAATTCTTAAAACCCTGAACCAGTGGTTCTAGGTTTTTGTCCCCAGCAGAGTCGCCTGAGCTGTCACACCTCCTTTTTACGCGCCCTACACCGGAGGGTAAATGCGAGAGGAGTTTTTCCATTTAAAGTGACAAATATTCGAAATGGGATTATTTATGTACTTTAGAGTCGCCACTTGGAATAAATTACGATGTCCCAAGTCACCGATTTATGTAAATCCCAAATCGAGGATATTTCCGACTTTCCAAATGAAGTCTGCGAACCAGAAATTCTAAGTAAGGAATTCTGTTGACCCGAGGAAAGGTGTTAGGCACCCCCGGATCCCGTGGTTCTAGCACGGTCGCTTAAACTGCTATAAATGGCTAAATATTTGATTTTAGTATATGTTATAACTTATGTGCCTTTAATTAACTCTAAAAAACCGATTTTATTATGTTAAGCTATACATTTAATCCTTTGAACAAAACGAGCCCAATCGCAACACGGTCCCGGGCCCCTAACAAATATGCAAGTCAAACGTGTGCCTGGGTCGTTCATCTTAACCTATGCCGAGTAGGATGGCTATCGAATATTTCAAATCATGTAAAACAAAATGTCCGTTGAAGTTATTTCCAATTACTCTACGCGAAGCGATTATGCATAACGTGATTCCAATTTTTAACTGACGTGCTACTAACTAAACGGAAAAGCATCTGATTCAATGAACCTCTCAATAAAAATGAACATTTATCTTCTGATTTCTTATATATCTCGGTTTCTCCTGTCAACTAGATTGAAAACATTTATTCGTGTGTGACTTATTAAACCAGGACAAATAATTGGTGAAAGGCTACAAACTAATAAGGAGACTGATTACTAAGTCACCAAACTAATTCTGATGATTCATTATTGGATGTGAAACTATCTACTTTGAACTCACTGTTTTTTATCTAAACCTTAATTAACACAAGCTTTGAACTATAAACCAAATCAAACTAACACTGATGTATACAGAGTTCGCATGCTAACGAGAAAAACATCAACTTAGTCTTACAATCCATGATTTAAACCAAACTTCAACATTCCAAATTATATAGATATACACCTTACAACTAACAAATGGACGATACAAACTATCCAACTATGAACAAAACAAGAGTGATCCAGGCATATGACTCCAATGAGCATTTTTTATTTCAAACTCCAGTTCAAATTTACACCAACATGAGTTCAGAGCTGTGTACCTGGAAATTGCAATATAAAAAGAGAAGGAGAGGTCAGCAGCAGCTTTGCAACAATGGGACAACAATTCAACAGGCCAAGAAAATCAACAGCTAAGTATGGAATCCCAAGATGAAAACAAAAGCCAATAGATAGCCTATAATTGACTTGAATGGACCAAATTCAAGCTAGAAACCAAACCAGGAAGTGCTTGAAACCAAATCAACCAATAAGTGGACTGAAGATAATTTGATTAGGTTCGAACCAAAGAGGAAAACAGGTTCCAGGACACTCAAGAAACTTCAGACATCAATAACCAATACTCGTTGAAATCAAAACGCAGAATCTCGATAAAAGAAAGGTGTTTTCTCAGAATACTCCCTATTGTTCTCTCCAAAACTCACTGTTTTCAGCCTTTCCTTCTCTTTAAAAAAGACCCACAAACTATATCTGATTTTTTCAACTGGAAAAGAGACCCCCCTCTAACTATTCTGAAGCTTCTCTTATATAACCAAACTCTAATTCACCTTACAGCCTGTCCAATTATTTTAAAACTGATCAGATCCATGTTATTCCTTCTGTTTTCTTTCCACTTCAGTTTGTCTAGGCATGGGACTTCTCATTTTTTAAGTTCTGAAGTTCAAAATGTAGTGAATATCCTACTGTACAGCAGGTTCCACTACCATTCTCATGTGCACTTCAGCTTTTAGCATTAAACTACTCTGTTTTCTGACTTCCCACTTCTAAAGTCATTCACCAGAAGTATTTTGCACTAATAGACCCCCTTTTAATTAATTAATTCATTAGTTCAAGGGTGCATTGAGTGTTCAATTGGTAGGACACTTAGCTAAGCTCTGAATTTTTATCAGGATTACAGCTATAACCAATTCACATTCCTAAACTCAGCTATAAACAATTCAGACTTTAATTCAAGCAATGATTCGGACCAACTTAGGCAGTATTGATAACATCACTGTCACATTATTCTAACAAACAAACCTATACAACTAATCGACGATATTCATTTAATCAATTACAACACATATAATCGATAACAAATAATCGACATACAAACCAGTGATTCACAATTTTCGGGCAAAACGGGGGAAATACGAAACTAATTATTCGACGATATTAATCGAATCGAATATGTATCCTATAACAAACATAATTAAGAAACAAACAGAAGCAAACAATCGATCAAATAAAAGGTCTTAAGGAGAAGAAACAGAAAAGTTAACAAAGATCGAAAAAGATTTAAAAAAATAACAAAACTGAACTAACAAACAAATATTAAATAAATAAAGATAGAAGAAAGAAAGAAGAAATACCTCAAAAGGAAAAACTAGAAATCAAAACGGACTTGGACCACTTCGGACTTGAAACTTTTGAGGCCAAACGGACCTTAATCGAGTGTTCTCAACTGAGAACACTTCGACTAAGGTCCATTGAACGACAAAATTCTTCAATTTGGACAGGAATTCAGGCTCGAGTTTTCTAGGGTTCTTGGGCTCGGGTTGGGGTTCGAGTGGTTTGGGTTTGATTCGAACCAAACCAGTGTTGGTTTGGTTACGAGGGAGGTCATGGGAGTGTTAGGTATCAATTTGGGGTGGTTTGGTGTAGGTTGAGTTTTGGCTCGAATCTTCGATTGAAGATTCGAGAAGATGTAGCTAGATTCGAGCCAAAGGGCTTGTGGATTTGGGTTCAAGGTCTGATGGAGGTTCTGTGGTGTTAAAATGGTGGCCGGCAGTGTTGATGCCGCCGGGTTTCAGGCGAAGGGAGCTCATGGCGGCTAGGGTTTGGGCCTGGGTCCGTCTCTAAAGTTTGAGAGAGACGATGGTGAGAAGGGGGGGTTGGCTATGGGGGGCATGGGGTGTGAAGGTAGTTGTATAAGATGAGATCCTGGCCGTTGGATCAAGTTGGATTGATGGCCAGGATCTCTTGCCAGGGAAATAACGACGTCGTCTCAATTAAATGAGACTGGGTCGGTCTCAAGGGTGAACAGGTCGGGTTAAATGGAAGGCTTGGGCTGTTGGAGTAGATAGGATGGACGGTTTAGATCAGACGCACCAAAGCGACGTCGTTTGGATTAAAAGAGGCCTGATCTGGGCAGTCCAGTTGATTTGATCAACGGCTCGAAATAGAAACGCCAATACGGCGTTGTTTGGAGGGCGTCTCTGAAAGACCTGGTCTTGGACCGGGTCTGGCATGGAACTGGGCCTGGTTTTGGTATCTATTTCTGGGGCCCAAGTCCGGTTTTGTTATCTTAATTAACCAAAATTCCTAAATAATTTACAAAATTTAAACAAAAATCACACAAATATTAACTACTACTCACAAACATTAACACACAGATGAAGAATAAAAGTCACACAATGACAAGACAAAATGCATATTTTTGTAATTTTCTTTTAACCAAATTATGGTTAACTAATTTCTAAGAACGCACAATTAACTCCTAAATGCATGCAACATATACTTTTGTATTTTATTTAACTAACAAGGTGAGCATTTTACGGACCAAACAATTACCAAAACGTCCCGTAAATCCTCAAAATTGTACCTGAAGGTAACTTGTTTTATTTTTCAATTTCTTTTGGAGTAGTTTCCGAGAAGCAAAAATCACGTGCTCACAATACTTGACTCAAAACTTGAACACCATGATTTTAAAACTAGACTCTCAAAAACCTAGAAGGACAAACTCAAAACATCATTCTAATGCTCTAAAATTTCCTGGGGTCCGCGAGGCATCGTTCAGCCTTGCCGCGAACCCTTGTGCAAGATCCCTTTGCAACCCTTTCAACTCTTCCATGATCTGGCAGACATAAATCATTATCGCTGCAAATAAGGTGGTACGGGTCATATCCTCACATGCTAGGCACTTCATGGTGATGTAGCGCCCGATATCTTCGATTCTTTCCCTGATCCTGTATTTTTTCTGAAGCAACCGATTTATCTGTTGGTTCCGCTTTCCCAGTACTTGAGCGTTGTGAAAAAGTTGATCTTGGAATTCATGCATTTGTTTCTCCATCCGTGCCATCAGGTCATAACAATGTTTCCTATCTATTCTAAAATCCCTGGCTTGTCTGAATACCCGTTCTTTGAGGGTGGATATTGTTTCTCTCAAGATAATGATGCTCCCCTCGTAGTCCCTCTTCATCTACCGCATACGTTGTGCCCGCTCCTCTATGCCTCTTGCCCATCTGGCTTAGATCCTTGCCAGTCTAGCTTCATATTTCTCCAAGTTCTCTTGGCATTCACGGGCTTTCCCTTTTAGCTCATTTATGATTTTTTGGTCAACCCAGCTCCTTTCTGGCTTTTTGATAGCTGTTTTAACTTCCGGTTTTGATATTTGAGAGCCTCAATTTTATGAGTCAAATTCTTTTTTTCTCCGTCATCGGCAGCAGCTTGCACACTATTTTCAAACTGCAGGTCCTTAACCTGTTTTTCTAGCTTGCCTATTTTTGCCCTGTAGCTTTCTTCTTTCGCCAACCAACCCCATTGTTCTTGTGAGTCATTAGTAAACTACTAGACATGGACTCTTTTAGCAGACCTTTGAGAAATCTGGAATCTTTTTCCAAACCAGACATCATACTTCGGGTCCACCTCACCTTTAGCCAGATCTCGGACCATAGTTCTAGGCTCAAGGAATCTGCATTCATTCCATAGCTTTCGAATCTTATCTTCCGGAAATGCAGCTCTCGGGCTCAACTCAATGACATGATTACTTAGGTCTTTATCAGTAGGGACCACTTGAAACCTTCCCAATTGATGCAGTACCCGATATGGAGCATATGGTTGGATACTACGGATACCCATCAAGAGAACATGACATTCTTTGGCTGACATGTATACCACTTCAGTAGAGGGAAACCATCCAAATGCCCATTCAATTTGATTGGCAGTCAATGACCTCAGTCCCACAAGCCACGCTTCAGCACCTTCAGGGAACGCGACACATGTTACTCGTTTCTCAAACCCCTCGATGCAGCTTGATCCGGTCAACCCGTGGTTCATGTATCCTACCCGGTGGCAAAGATGTTCTTGCATCCAAAATTGGAGTAGCAGATTGCAACCCTGGAAGAAATTTCCTCCCTCCCGGCATATGGTCAAGGCTCGGTAGATTTTTGACACGATTAAAGGAACCACAGTACTGTCGGCCCTTTTGATTGCAACAACGACCATCCCTACAAGGCCTATCTCTATTTTCTTATCTTGGCATGGACAAACCACGACTTCCAGGAATGTCGTTCTAAACACCAAAGTTCGCCTTGCCTCCCACTTGTTTCTGTTTCCAGCGTGAGTCAACCCGAGATTTGGTTTTTCAAAACCCCGAGGATTACCATACCGTTGATACAAGAACTGGAGACTACAACACCCTTCCGACAAATCCTCATTCTGCACATTCCGGCTAATATTTAACAAGTCCAGAAATCGGTGCGGAGATACCGGTCTTGGTAACAGTAAATATTGGACCCTCAGATTTCTATTTAGACCCGCATAACCCGAGACCTCCTCCAGTGTGGGTGTGAGCTCAAAATCAGCAAAGCAAAATACATTGCGGGTTGGATCCCAAAACGTTATTAAGGCCTCGATGATATCTGACCTTGGCTTGACATTCAGTAGATTGACGAGACCCCCCAGAATTCTCACCACTATTTCTTTATACCTTCTTCCAAATCAGTCCACCATATGTGAAGCTGTAGAAGGACCTCACTAAAGACTGTGAACGGTTCAATTTGGTTTGTGCTCATCCTGCACATTTATTAAGGTGTTTAAGCAAAAGTAAAACTTTATTTGACTCAAAACAAATTGACTAATTTCTTGTTTAAAGATAAAAGACCCGGTTTTTCGAGCACGACCTTTCAGCACTTCGGGGATGAAGATTTTAAGGCTGTGTGGGCTAACCGGTCAAAACCTTAAAAATGACCAAAAGTGGCTGTTTATGCAAAGTCAACCCTCCGACGTCCCTTTCGGGAACATTCGGCTATTTTTGACAAAAATGGCATCATCCGACTTATTTACGACGACAATTAAAATTTGATATTTTTTTTTGGCTATTTTTGCAAAAGGGGAGGTTGGACCCGATGCGGGTTGCCTACGTATCTCACATCCTGTGAGAATCAAACCGCCGTAGTTCGGGCAAAGAAAATAAACTAAATTTGAAAACAAGACTCTTTTCTTTCGTTTTTCAAATAAATTAAACTAAAAAACATTCCTCTTTTTTTTTTTACTTTCTCAAAATTCGGCAGAGTTTCGACGCTATTTGGGCATTAGGTTTTTCTGAAAATTGGTGATTACTTCTATATGCTGCTATTTTTCTTTTTTTCTCTTTTTCTCAATTTTTCCCTATTCCCGATTTTCAGAAGCCAGTCAGCATGCAAGTCTGAAGCAAATAAATGCGTAAAATAAACAGGATGCAGCAGGATGGTCAAATCTTTCAAAAAAATGCTTCACATGGAGTACTCAAACGGGCAAAAATCGCTCGTATATTCTCACTTTGTCTTTGTACGAAAACTCTTCGTGTTTACGGGTAAAGAGGGGCAGCTGTGAGCACGTGATTTTTTCCCCATACGAACTACTCCCAAAGAAATCAAAACAAAAATTGTCTGTTTTATTGTGTGCATTTTTGTGAATTTTTCGTGATATTTTTAGTAATTGTTTGCGTTTGTCTGTGCATGTTTATTTGTTTAAATTAATGAAAATATAAAAATATGTCGCATTTGCATTTAGGATTTAATTCTACAATTAGGAGTAATTAAGTTTGTTTTACAAAATGAAAAAATCACAAAAATAATGTACTTTGCATTTTTAGCATTTAATGTCCAAAATGTGTGATTTTATTTTTTAATTGGTATCTAACTGTGTGTGATAATTGTTATTAGGAATTAATTAGTATTTTTAATGTGGTTTATAATTTAATTTAGAATTTTAGTTTTATTAATTAGGAAATAAGGAAAATGAAAATAAAAAGAAAACCAAACTGGGCCAATTTTGAATTAGAAAACCAAGCCCAAACTCTCCCAACCGGTCCAAATCGTTTGAACTCGTCGACCACCCAAACGATGTCATTGTGGTACACTTGATCTGAACCGTTGATCTCATTAGATCGAACGGTTCAGCCTGCCTCCATCATCGAAGAAACAACGGTGTTTCAGGCGTGTTTATCCAGGCTGTTCATTTCATTTGATCCAACGGCCGCCAATCGGCCCTATGCCCGACCCATTTCCACCAAAGACCCACCCGGTCTCAATCCTACCTAGTGGAGAAGTTTGTGAATAAGGAATCGTCAAGAAGGTCGGAAGTTATCGTCCAAGTCTCGAGATGGACGGATGATACAGAGCAGGGAAAGGAGAAAAGAAAAAGCATCCCCAGCAGGAGCATCACAACCAACCACCACACTTTAAACTGATAGAATTTTCTTTGATTTAAAACAGGGGCAGGAAATGTTATTGATGGCGGAAAGGTTTGATACGAGGAAAGTTGTCAAACTGGGGAAAGAAAAATTTTCTTTCATTTTGAAAATTTTCCTGAAGTCAGGTACCCGCTTGAGGAAGAAAGAAGATAACACAAGTTAAAAGGAAAAAAAAACCAGTGTTATCCCCAGCAGTTTTCAGAGGAATGAAACACAAGTTTTAAAGGAAGTAGTTTTGAAGAAGGAAGATAACACCAGCTTTAAGGGAAGTAGTCTTTGAAGGAGGAAGATAACATATTTTGAAAAAAAAAAGTGTTATCCCCAGCAATATGTAGAAGAATGAAACACCAGTTTTGAGGGAAGCAGTTCTGAAGAAAGATAATTCAAGTTAGAAGGAAAATGGTTCAGGAGGCAAGGGGGAACAATGACAATACGAATGAAGTTTTAAATTATAGTTTAGGTCAGGTGCCCGCCTGAAGAACGGAATGGCATTTTACTTTAAGTTGTTGTTGAAGTCAGGTGCCCGCCTGAAGAACGGAAAGGCATTATCTTTTTAAATTGTATTTGAAGTTTTAAATTATAGTTGAGGTCAGGTGCCCTCCTGAAGAATGGAAAGGCGTTATCTTTCTAAGTTGGAGTTTTAAGTTGTTGTTGAGGTCAGGTGCCCGCCTGAAAAACGGAATGGCGTTTTATTTTTAAGTTGTTGATTGAAGTCAGGTGCCCTCCTGAAGAACGGAAAGGCGTTATCTTTTTAAATTGCAATTGAAGTTTTAAATTATAGTTGAGGTCAGGTGCCCGCCTGAAGAACGGAATGGCATTTTATTTTTCGAGTTATAGTTGAGGTCAGGTGCCCGCCAGAAGAACGGAAAGGCGTTATCTTTTTAAATTGCAGTTGAAGTCTTAAGTTATAGTTGAGGTCAGGTGCCCGCCTGAAGAACGGAATGGCATTATCTTTTTAAATTGCAATTGAAGTTTTAAATTATAGTTGAGGTCAGGTGACCGCCAGAAAAACGGAAAGGCGTTATCCTTTTAAATTGTATTAGAAGTTTTAAATTATAGTTGAGGTCAGGTGCCCGCTTGAAGATCGGAATGGCATTATCTTTTTAAGTTGGAGTTTTAAATTATAGTTTAGGTCAGGTGCCCGCCTGAAGAACGAAATGGCATTTTTTTTAAGTTGTTGTTGACTAAAGAATGGAATGGAGTTTTATTTTTAAGTTGTTGTTGAAGTCAAGAGGCCGCCTGAAGAATGGAATGGCATTATATTTTTGAGTTGTTGTTGAAGTCAGGAGCCCGCCTGGAGATCGGAAGGGCGTTATATTTTTTAAGTTGTTGTTGAAGTCAGGAGCCCGCCTGGAGATCGGAATGGCGTTATATTTTAAGTTATAGTTGAAATCAGGAGCCCGCCTGGAGGATGGAGGTTGCTATCATTTTAAGTCGTAGTGGAGGTCAGAAGCCCGCCTGGAGAGCGGTGGTTTATAAAAAAAATCCCCAGCATAAATTCAAGTCCAGAGGTCAGAAGGAAGGCAACACTGGTCAGAAGAAGGCAGTTCAAGCTTCGAAGGAAAAATAATTCGAAGCTCACAAGAAGAAAATAAACAGTTCGAGTTCGGCAATCAAGAGAAGGCTACGAGTCAAGTCAAAAGTGAAGAAACATCAGAAGAGACACAAATCAACAAGAGACACAAGAGCAGTTGGAAGATCTAAATAGGATTTTGTAATTCATAGACTAGTTTAGTCCAGCTCCTTATTTTCATTTTAGCATGGTGTAATAAGGAGGTCGGTAAGCAATAGCAACAGCAGTAACAGCAAAATCACACTTCCACGGTAGTCCCAGCTACCAAAACTTTCCAAACTACATTGACTTGATTCCCTTTTAGCCAGGGATATGTAGGAAACCTTTGAAGCAGAGGTTCGGTCAAATCTTTCAAAAAAAATGCTTCACACGGAGTACTCAAATGGGCAAAAATTGCTCGTATCCGCTCACTTTGTCGTTGCACAAAAACTCTTCGTGTTTACGGGCAAAGAGGGGCAGCTGTGAGCACGTGATTTTTGCCCCATACGAACTACTCCCAAAGAAATCAAAACAAAAATTGTCTGTTTTATTGTGTGCATTTTTGTGAATTTTTCGTGATATTTTTAGTAATTGTTTGCGTTTGTCTGTGCATGTTTATTTGTTTAAATTAATGAAAATACAAAAATATGTCACATTTGCATTTAGTATTTAATTCTACAATGAGGAGTAATTAAGTTTGTTTTACAAAATGAAAAAATCACAAAAATAATGTACTTTGCATTTTTTGCATTTAATGTCCAAAATGTGTGATTTTATTATTAATTGGTATTTAACTGTGTGTGATAATTGTTATTGGGAATTAATTAGTATTTTTAATGTGGTTTATAATTTAATTTAGAATTTTAGTTTTATTAATTAGGAAATAAGAAAAATGAAAATAAAAAGAAAACCAAACTGGGCCAATTTTGAATTAGAAAACCAGGCTTAAACTCTCCCACCCGGTCCAAATCGTTTGAACTCGTCGACCACCCAAACGATGTCGTTGCGGTACACTTGATCTGAACCGTTGATCTCATTAGATCGAACGGTTCAGCCCGCCTCCAGCATCGAAGAAACGACGTCGTTTCAGGCGTGTTGATCCAGGTCGTTCATTTATTTGATCCAACGGCCGCAAATCGCCCTTATGCCCTGACCCATTTCCACCAAAGACACACCCGGTCTCAAGCCTACCCAAACGACCCCATTTCGTTAAATAGGTTGATCCGAGCCATTGAACTTAATTTATCTAACGGCCAGGATTCAACCTCTAGCCCCGTATATAAGTAGCCAAACACACCTCACACCCCCCCCCCTTCCCAAGCCAAACCCCCTCGTCTCTCTCATCCTCATCCTCTCAGAGACGACCCTTCCCAAACCCTAGCCACCACCCCTCTCCACCGCTCTTAAGCCGGCGGCAACCATCCCAAACACCACCAAAACAACACCACATAACCTGTAAAACCATATTGTCTAACATGTGTTAATGATTGCGTCTTGTGAGCCGAACTCCCCCAAAGAGCGGGCGACAACCGAGGAGGAGACAGATAAGGTCGATCTCCTTAGGTTCGGGAGGCCGATGTAAATATGAGGGCAGAGGCCCCTCGAGATGTCAGCTCAGCTCCGCCTGGTATAATAGATATTTCAGGGTCGCCTTCGTTCACTGAGCCCATGCCGAGGAGTCACGAGCGATGAAGGAGTGGTCCAGCAAAGGGGTCCATGGTACGGACGATCCCCTTGGTTTTGTTTTAGGATATGGATGCGACCGCTCTGGAAGAATTCTCCAGGTTGGGTGACTTGGAGAGGCCGAGAAAGGATCCATCTTCCGAGGTCGACAGGCTGAACTTGAGCCCCAAGTTAATCAACTGGTTCCCCACCCTGAGCATTGATCTCGGCTGTAAGAGGTCGATAATCATCATCGTCCTAGAGTATGCCCGGATTCTTTCTGCTCCCGTAGGAGTAGCGAGCTACCTCTGGTGCCTGATAACCAAAGAAGAATATACAAAAATGAACGAGGTGCATGTGTCGTGCATGTTCAACGAAGTGCAGCAGGCGCTGAACTGGGTAAGGCATCGTTATGCTCTTTCATCCTCTAACTTACTTCTTTTTCCCATGACATCTTTCTTTTATCTTTTAGCAGGCCTCAATACTCCATCATTAAAGCTTTCTTCGATATCGGGCTGAGGTTAACCAGCTCGAGGATGAGGCCAGGGAGCTCGCTGATAAGAGAGACATGTATAAGCTTCTCAATGAGAAATATAAAGGTGTCGCCAAGAGTCTCCGTGCCGAGTTAGATACGGCTCAGAAGGAGCATGCCGACTTGCTGGAACAGGTAAAGGTTTTCGAAGTGATAAGTGACGACTTATCCATGGGACTAACGACCAAACCTTGCAGGTTCAGCAGAAGATTGATCGGATTGACCAACCCTAGGCTGAAATGAATAACGTCCAGTCCATGGCCAATGTTTGGAAGGAAAAACTAGACTGACTGGCTTCGAAGAAGAACACCACCCGATAGCAGCTGGCATCGGTAGAGGTTCAGCTCCGAGTGGCGAAAGAGAAGGTCGAAGGATGACCTCAACAAAATAAGGACCTCTAAGCTCAACTGGGCTCGGTCATTGCTGAACGGGATGCCCTTGGCAAGGAGCTAGAAATAATGAGGTACGAGTCAGAAACAACCAGGGATGGTGGCCCAGTATAAGGCAGATGTTGAGGCAGTCAAGGCCCACCTAAAAGTAACTGTTGAGTACGTGGCACGGTCATTTCGGAAGGAGATCCTCGAAGAGATTTATGCCCGAGGTTTCGACCTGTTGGCCGAGATCGAAAAGGAAAAGAGGCAAAGAGGTCGACGCCAAGAAGCTGGCTATACCCGAGGATGAAGAAGGCTCTAAGGGATCCAATGAACCCAAAGATGGCGAAGACCCTGACGGCTCTGGTGACGAGGTGGGTTATGGTGAAGATTAGCATAGATGCCTTAGGAATGTTTTCTTTGTTTTTGAATTTTGTACATTTATTTTGTTGAGGTCATTTTCTTTGGTTTTTGTAAAGACATTTTGGAATGTATATAAAGTCTTTTTTCCCTTTCGGCAATTTTCGATTTTATTGTCTTTAGCATCTTCTCATAATCGCAAAGATTTCAAATACCTTAGCACGGAATTAAATACTGCAATAAGCCATTTTTAGAGGTCCGAATAAGACCTTTCCTCGGTGTGATCTTTGCTTGAAACTCATGGGGGCTCGGGGTGATCGGAAGCTTTCCCCAAGATATTTTTTTAAAGGTTTTAAGATTATATCCTTGCCGAAGGTAGCCTTTGAGCAGGTTTGTTTAAAGGCCTTATATTTTGATAATAGGCTTCGGACGTCTGCGAATCATTTTTATAATGGCTGTAATCTATTAAGTTCAGGCACTGTCTAATAAGCTTTGTACCTCTGAGCTTTGATAGCTCGAGTTCTCCGAGTTTATCTTGGACGACAGTCCCCGAATGGGGGTGGCTATATCCGTTTAAGTTTAGGCACTGCCTAATATGCTTTGTGTCTCTAAGTTTCATCAATCCATGTCGTTTGAGTTTGTTCCTAACAACAATCCCCGTGTAGGGGAAATCTTTTGGATCCAGGTAGAGGTGGCCCTTGGGCTCGACAATCTTAAGGAATTCGGACCCGGATAGAGGCGGCCCTTGGGCTCGATATTATTAAGGAATTCGGATTTGTATAGAGCCGGCCCTTGGGCTCGATATTCTTAAGAAACAAAATGTAATACTCTTAAGGAAGAAAATGTGTATCAGCAAGGTTGAAACATTCTTTCATTCCTTTGCGTAATATACAAGATTGCGAGCGTGTAAAAGTATCGTATTATGGCTTAGGCGATCTACGTCGGCACAGTTCATTTGACCATTTAGCCCTTACAATAAATCCTATCCACCGAGCCTAGACTATTCAAGCACAAAATTTCCTTCATTGCTAGAAATCTTAACTGGAGAGTGATTGCCCCTAGTACTTGAGGTCAATATTTGAGAAAGCTTGAATACTATTGATGTGACCATCGACTCTGATTCAAAAATCGGTCTTCAACTCTAAGTTAGCACGATCCATTGTTGCCTCGTTAAAAACCTTGCGAAAAACCCATTTGGGACAAAACCGGTTTAAGAAAAAAAGAGTGCAACGCGTGCTTTCGAGCCTAACAGCTACGTCATCCTTTGGTTGTTGCTTGCAAGTGTTCACCCAATTCACAATATAAGAAAAAAGAAAGAATGAGGTTGTACCTTAGTATTAGTATCATTTCAAGTGGGTCACATTCCAGTTGTTCGGTAGTTGTGCACCATTCCCTGCTTTGCGTTTGTACGAACCTTTACCGATAATCCCGATAATTCGATACGGACATTCCCAATTCAGTCCCATCTTCCCTTTACTCGGGTCCCGAGTGTTCAGTTTCACCTTTCTAAACAGCAAGTCCCCAATATTGAATTGTTGGAGGTTGGATATCTAGTTGTAATTCCTTTTGATCCGTTATTTATGGGAGGACAACCGAACGAGGGCAGCCTCGCGCCTCTCATCCAATAGTTCCAGGCTCGTGCTCATGGCCTCGCCGTTTGACTCTTCAGTCACATATCGGAACCTGAGACTCAGTTCCCCTACCTCAATCGATATTAGAGCTTCGGCACCGTAGACCAATGATAATGGGGTAGCCCCGGTACTAGACTTTGAGGTCGTACAGTATGCCCATAGGACTTCGTGCAAAATTTTCTTCCATATTCCTTTTGCATCGGTCAACCTTTTCTTGAGGTTTTGGAGTATGGTTTTGTTTGTAGACTCAGTCTACCCATTCCCACTAGAGTGATAGGGTGTTGACAAGATCCTTTTGATCTTATGATCCTCGAAAAAATTTCTTACCTTACTACTGATGAACTGCTTCCCGTTATCACACATTATCTCAGTCGGCATACCAAACTGGCATATTATGTGGTCCCAAATAAAGTCGATGACTTATTTTTCTTGGACCTTCTCGAACGCTTGAGCTTTAACCCATCTAGAGAAACAGACAGTCATAAATAGTATGAATTAAGCCTTACCGGTGCCTAAGGTAGGGTACCGACGATGTCCATTCCCCATTTCATAAATGACTAGGGTGACAGGACCGATTATAGAAACTCCTCGGGTTGTTGGATCATTGGTGTATGCCTCTGGTAGCCGTCTCATTTGTGCACGAACTCCTTCACATCCTTCTCAATGTCGATCCAGTAATAGCTGGATCTAGTTATCTTACAAATCAACGACTTTACTCCCGAATGGTTTCTGCAGGTGCCTTTCTGAACTTTCCTCAAAACATATTCGATGTCTCCTGGTCCCAAGCATATGGCGAGTGGGTCGTCGAATGTTCTCCTGAACAAAGTGTTGTCTTTGGACAGGCTAAACCTGGCCTTCTTCGTGCTCAAGGCTCTCGATTCTTTAGGATTTAGAGGCAACTTCCCGATCTTCAGGTAGTTTATATAGTTGTTTCTCCAGTCCTAGGTTAGACTTGTCAGGTTTATCTCGGCGTGGCCTTCATCCACTACCGATTTCATGAGTTGCACAATCTTCCCCGAACTGAATTCATCGTCATCAACCGATGAGTTATCTCAAGCGTCGGCTTCGCTATTTTGATCCCGGGGCACGTGTTGTAGTGTTTATTCTTTGAATTGACGTAGATTTACATGTAGTTTATCCAAGTATCTTTGCATCCATTCCTCTTTTACTTCGAATGTCCCATTGACTTGATTTACCACAATGAGGGAATCGCATTTAGCTTTGATCACTTCGGCCCCCATGCTTTTAGCCAATTCGAGACTTGCAATCATGGCCTCATACTCTGCCTCATTTTTTACTTAATTTCACAGTTCTAATAGATAGTCTGACTAAGTTACTCGTGGGCGGCATCAACAAACCCTTTTGCGTTTGAGGCACCATCCGTACAGAGGGTCAATATCCCTGAGGAAATCCCCCGAGTTCAACAACAATTCCCTTTAGACTTTGGGTATTAGGGTCGTCGTGAAGTCAGCCATGAAGTCTGCCAAAATTTGAGATTTGATGGCGGTTTGGGGTCGATATTCGATATCGTACCCACTGATTTCCAAAGCCCTCTTGGCAAATTGTCCTGAGAGCTCGGGTTTGTGCATTATATTTCAATGGGTAAGTAGTTACGACACATATGGTATGGCATTGAAAACACGTTTTAACTTCCTAGAGGCGCTTAGCAAAGCGAGCACCAATTTCTCCAGGTGAGGGTACCTTGTTTCGACCTCGCCTAGAGTCCTACTAACATAATAGATAGGAAATTTGTACCTTCCTCTTCTCAGACTAGGACGTCACTTACCACTATCTCAGATACCGCTAAGTACAAGTATAACTGCTCGTCTGCCTTTGCGGTATGAAGCAAGGGTGGACTCGAAAGGTACTGTTTGAGTTTTTCCAGAGCTTGTAGCACTCTAGGGTCCATGAAAAGTTATTCCTTTTCTTTAGCAATGAGAAAAAATTGATGGATTTTATCGGAGGACCTTGATATGAACCGACCTAGGGTGGTTATACGCCCAGTTAACCGCTAAATGGCTTTGACATTGTCCACTATGGTGATGTCTTATGTAGCTTTAATTTTGTCAGTATTGATCTCGATTCCCCTATTAGACACCATGAATCTGAGGACTTCCCAGACCCAACCTCGAATGCGCACTTCTCCGGATTTAACTTTCTGATGTACTTCATCAGTATGTTGAAGGTTTCCTACAAATGTTCCAAATGATCCCCTGTTCGGAGGACTTAACTAACATGTCGTCAATGTAAATCTCCATTAATTTTCCTATTTATTCTTCGAACATCCGGTTTACTAGGTGTTGGTAAGTGGCACCGGCGTTCCGTACGGCATTACGTTATAACTATATGTGCTATATTTAGTGATGAAGGAAGTTTTTTTCTTGATCGCCTAGGTCCATCCAGATTTGTTTGTACCCAGAATAGGCATTGATAAAGCTAAATATCTCATGGTCGGTCATCGCATTGATCACGCGATTGATCTTGGGTAGAGGAAAAGATCCCTTGGAGCATGCCTTGTTCAAGTCTTTGTAGTCTACATATATTCTTAATTTATTTTCCTTTTTAGGGACTACTACTACATTTTGCTAACTAATCCGGGTACTTAACTTCCCGAATGGAACCAATTTTAAGGAGTTTGGATACCTCATCTTAAATGAATACATGCTTGACTTTGGAATGGGTCCTCCTCGTCTATTTAATCGGGTTGAACTTCGGGTCCAAGCTTAGCTTGTAAGTAGTTATTTCTGGCGGGACCGTGTCGACGCCCCCTTTTTCTCGCGAAATCGGGTTTACGACATTTGGGAGGACAACTCGTTTCCCTTTTGGGATTTGGGTTTTTGGAATTGGAGAGTCGCCACCTAATGATTAAAATACATTAGGACACTAGGAAGTTGTTTGAGTTTGAAGAACCAGAGTTTGGTTAAGGGCTAAAAATTATCTCGATGGGAAGGTGTTAGGCACCTCTCAAGATACACTAGTGTGGTTCCCGACCATGTTATATTGTGACTTCACATAATCAAGTAAAAAATTAAGGGTTCGAATATACCACATTGCAAATAGTTGAAAAACTTTTAAAAGTAAGCAGGGAGAGCAGAAATTTATGAAAAAGATTTGAATAGTTTTACAAGAAGGGATGAAAGCAAACAAAGGGAGAAGGGTCCTAGGTTTATGATTAATATGGATCATATCAATGCAATATTCAGTAATCGCTCCTTGGAAAAGGGCTACATGAGATATTAGTGCATCGGTCATCATCTCCATATTCTACCCTCCCTACCCCGTAAAGGTTATTAAACACGTGAGTTGGTCACGAATACTTATTGCGTGCTATTACCCGTCCCTGTCCTATAAGTCCTGGAGGGTATTTAGGACCACTATTCCTATATGGTAGGGACTAGGCTGAACCCTTAAGTTTAAAGGCAAAAATGCTAAGCGACATACATAACAAATAGGACTACACATAAGGGAACATAGAAAGTCAAATAAAGGCTCACAAATCCCTCCACAAGTGAACGCATAATTAGCCCATCTCAAACACATTCAAGGTCTTAAAGATAGGAGTTTTTACAAAAAGGAATAGGTAACAGCAGTTGAGTTAGTGAAAAGAACCATTAAAGCATGGTTTAAAAAATGAAGTAGTGACAGTAGTTTAACGAGGTGCAGGACAAGTAAAATAGCACGATTTTGGGCAGAGAATGGTAACCCAGTAGTTTGAAAACACAAGAAATCAGAAACTCGGTGAGAGTAAATAGATGCACCATTTCAAAATCGTTTCCAGATAGGGCGGGATTTTTAACAAAACATAGTGAACTTCAGAGAGTCAGAGCAAGAATAGGAGCAGCATAGTTTGAAATTAAAAGAGGCTGCTTACTGGTAACAACATGATTAATCAATTCTTATCAGGCCTAAAGTTTACCTAGGCGTCCTATGCATTGTCTAATTATTTTAAAAGTGAACATCCATATTTGATCCTTTTTTAGTTTCAAAAAAGGTACACAAACAGTTAACCGTACTTGTATTATTAGGTTAAGCATACTAATCAGACGTTTCACACTTGCAACTCAGACAAGTATGACACCCTAAGTAACATGATGTCTAATGCATATAGGAGTTCCTAAACATGATTTCTAAATGCCAATGAGAATGCAGCAACAATTATTTGCTTATTACAATTGTTTGCTTATTATTAACTGATCGTGGTTACAAGATGAGCATAATAACAGGCTGAAAGTAAAGAACCTAAAGCAGGATCTCTAATGCATGAGATGCATGTCCTATGCATGTTATCTATTGCGCAGATAAGTAAATAAAATCCTATAAGCATGTTTTCTATCCATTATTTAAACTAAGCATGCATAACTCCCCCCACCCCTCCCTCCCCCC
>MU774250.1:19074-30140 GCA_026770625.1 Nicotiana glauca
ACTATTCAGCCCCCAATCGTTCGTTTATAAATTATTACAAACCAATAGTATCTGAATTACAGTAATAAAGAACAAAAAAAAACAAGAGGTTATTCTATAGGGAGCCTTCAATCAGGCCTAGTCTTCCAACCTCACTCCTTTCGAGTTTCACAGCCTTTGCCATGGTCTGGGTGCGGCAAAGCTCCCTGGGGTCCCTGGCTAATACCAGCACCCAAACACTTAACAGAATGTAGGATAGGTGAAGTGTGGGATTACCAACCTTGTATGTCAAAGTTCAGTGAGTTCTCATAGGCACCCAAAGCAATGCTCGATCGGGGTAGAACCTATTTTCTAAGAGTAGCGTGAAGTGCAGGAACGATAGGAAAGTTGATAATTTAAAGAGTTTACATAGAGTTGGAGAGTTTCACACAAGGATAATGGGCAAAGGGGACAAATAGATCACATAAACATCACCAAAGGATACAGAGACTTAATACAAACTTGCCAAGCATGGGTACACAAAATCAAAAGAGTTTAAAGAGACTTTGAAATAGTCAGATTTAGACATAAAAGTAAATAGTAACAGCATGTAGTCATAACAGGTAGGATTAGGAACAAGCAGTAGTCATGAGCATGCGAGTATCAACAGGCAAACCAGGAATCAATCACATGTTGCACAGCAAAAGTATAAGTAGAAAACAACTAGGAATAGAACATACTGAAGTAATAATAACCACATTGGTTTGGAGCATGGAATTTAATTAGAACATACCAGTAATAAGAGAACAACAGCACAATGCAAAAGCCAAGTATAAGAACAATATTAGCCTTAGCTTTACAACTGGCTAATGATAGTCAGGAACAGGGATCAACAACAGCACAAGAGAGAAAAGGAGAGAAATAGCACAAGAGAGAGCAATGTGATTGATGTGTGTATTTTTGTGATATGCAATGTGTTCGTTGTTTTTCAAAAGAGAATGGGGGGTACTTATAGTACTGTCGAAGCCCCCCGTTTTTTCTAAGGTGGAAAGCGGGTTTCGACATTATGGATGAAATGACTCTTCTATTCCCTTTTTTGGGGAATTAGGTTATGGATTTGGAGAGTCGCCACCTAATGATTATAGTGCATTAGGACACCTTTGGAGAAAAGAAGAAGATTTTGAAAGAAAACCAGAGTTCGGGTAAGGGCTTGAGATTATCTCGAGGGGAAGGTGTTAGGCACCCCTCAAGATCCACTAGTGTGGTTTCCGGCCTTGCTTAGTTGTGACTTTAAGAAGAGTAGGAGAAGACGAGCAAAGTTTGCACATAAGAATTACAAGCAAGTTGACAATTTTGAAAGTAGAATGGCACAAGTAAAAGAGAGTTTTAGCTTGAAGAAAACATTTAAATAAAGTAAAAGTAAAGAAAGAGGGTCCTAGGTTTGACAATAATATGGATCATTTGGTGCAATACCCAGCAATCATTCTCACACGAGATATTAACGCACCGTCATCATCTCCATATTCTACCCTTCCCACCGCGTTAAGGTATTTAAGCGCGATTAGTCCCGTTTACTTATTGCATGCTAGTACCCGTCCCAACCTATCAGTCCCGGGGTGTTTGGACTCCTAATCCTAAAGGGAAGAAGGGGATGGAGGCATATATGGAGTTTAAAAGGATAAAATACTAAGGCGTCAATCAAAACAAATGGCAAATAAGTGGGGTACAAATCAAACACTCAAAGGCTCATGTAAACCTCATAAATCACAACAGCAATTAGTTTAGCATGACTCGCAAGTACTGATTTGGTCTTTAAAAATTAACGATGGACAGATTAGTTAACACATAGAGTTGGATAACAAGTCCGCATTAGGCAACCCGAATCCAGTTGTCAGAACTTAAGGTATTTTAAAACAAGTGATTCAGAAAACACTAATTTTAGACAAGAGCCTGTACAGAAGAGTTTTTGAAATAGAAAAGTTGAAGATTGCAGAAGTTCAGAGACGGCTTGCAAGTTAGCCGAATTGTTTAAGTAAAAGTATAGTAAAGTTGCAAAGAGGCATTTTTCGAAAAGCATTGAAGTAAAAATGTAGGCGGAAAACTAAAGGGTTGGTTTCAGAATAAAGATGTAAGTTTGGAATTTAAAGGACACTATAGATCTATAGAAATGTTGAAAGAGACGGACTTGGACAGGTTTCCAAAGCAAACAGGTTTGGACAAAGCGTTTGAGGCTAACTGACAAATTATCACTCATATTAGGCGAGTTTGAACTCCTATAGGCATGATATCTATATCTTGATTTTTTATGACTCATTACTGTCATTGAACTGACGAGGGGGTGAATATTCGATTGCCCTACAGTTTGCCTAGCGTTTTATGTGTCTCCTATAGGCATGATCTCTATCGTGCTTACAATGCAAAGTCCTATAGACATGATTTCTAAATGGTATGCAATATTAAAGTCCTATAGGCATGGTTTCTGAATAGTATGCAATATTAAAGTCCTCTAGGCATGGTTTCTAGATGATTTGCAATATTAAAGTCCTATAGGCATGATGTCTAGATGATTTGCAATATTAAAGTCCTATAGGCATGATGTCTAGATGATTTGCAATATTAAAGTCCTATAGGCATGGTTTCTAGATGATTTGAAATATTAACGTCCTATAGACATGATGTCTACCCATTGACTTATGCAAGTAATATAAACCCCTCCCACACCCGTTCATTAATATTCCCCAAATTCTTTTACAAGATCGTTATAGAACCAAAAGAAAGAAAACAAAATACATTACAACCTACAGCTAGATCCGAGAAGCCTAATTCAATCTTAATACCCAATAACATGTGTTTCACCAGATCCGGATTCCAGATTCCAAGGCCTTCTCTTGGAGTGCTTCAAAGTTCCAAGGGCTTTCAAGAAGCCTAGGCAATGCTTACACCCTAATGATTTAACGTGGTGACAGAGTAGTGCAATGTGTGGAATTACCAGCCCTTAGCATCCAAGTTCAGGGGGAACTCTAGGGTCCCTAAGCATGGCTTACCATAGGTGGGCAGAACTTAACAACTAGGAATGAGTGTAGAGTGAGGGGATTAGAGGAAACCAAAGCAAAGGATGGTCATACCCAGCCATGGGTAAGACTGGCACACCCCTGACCCTTTACTTGATTCAAGCAAATAAAAGAGCAGACTTTTAGAAGTCAGACAGGGGTCTGGGTGGTGATTAGGGCACCACCAGACCCTAGTCAAGGCTCAACACATAAAGGGGGTTAAGGGAATGGGACTGATTTGAGTAAAGGTTCAAGAGAACCTGGTCCCAGGTCAAGGATAGCAATAGGGTGCTAACCTCAGCCTAGAACCAATACTCATACATAAAAGGGGGTTAAGGGAATGGGATCACATGAAAGCATTCACATAAGAAAAGCATAATAGCACTTTAAAGATGCAGAAGCATGAAGAAAGGTTTAACAGACTAATGAATAGTCACACAACGGAAGAAAACATGTAGTGAGAGGTTATGTAAAAGGGAGAAGTAAACACATAGTTTTGGGGAACAGTATTTAAATTATAGAAACCTACCAGATTCAAGTTCCAAATAACAGAATAAATAGAGCAGTAAAACAGCCAGAAACCCTTCAGTAAACACTTGAGGAAAGCAAAAGAGATTCCAAAGTCTAGCCTTGGCTTTTAGCCGGCTAGTCAGAACAATAGCACAAGTAATTAGTAAAGAATGGGGGGCTTTGAGTGTGTGTGTTTTTTGAACTCAGTTGTTCGTTCTCCTTCTAAAGAAAAAGAAGTAGGGTATTTATAGTTTGAAAACAGGTGGTAAGTAAGGCAAAATGCAATTCAATACCAATCAGAATCAATTAGAAGAAGGGAACTCCTTTAGTTAAGGAATTCGAATTTGAATAGGAGAGAGCAGAGTTGTTTTTAAGGAAAGAAAATCAAGAACACGTTGTGTAGTAAAGGGTAAATACATAGGAGAAGCTTTTTAAAAATACACGGTTAGATAAATAAGGTAAGGGTAAAATTAATCAATCACATAGTAAAATAAGGAATTAAAGATTCGAACTTAATAATGAATTAAGTCAGAAAACAAGTCCAAATCAAACAAGGAGAGAATCAAATAAGTTCATATAGAAATCAATCCCAAAAAATTAGGGTTGTTTAGAGAGTAAAAGGTTTGACTATAAAGAGAGTGTAAACTTAAACATGCGAGGCTAGAATTAACAGAGTAGTCATGCAATCAAAGTAGAAGAACATAGTCATGGATGAAATCAAAAGTCTTGCAAGGCTTAGCAAGAATCAGGAACATGAGACGAGTTTAGAATATTTAGGGTTTTGAAATCAAACAGGCAACAAACAAAATACTCGTACACAAGCAGGTTTGAAAACCCCAAAATCTAGGGTTTCTTCCACAAGTCAAAGGTAAAGACGAAAGTATAGAAAATCAGGCAAGAACAAACTCAGGGAGTCCACAGAACACAAACATTCATGGAAATCTAAGTAAAGAAAAAAATATAGTAAAGAAATTACTCGGGAACCCTAGGAAAAATTACAATAAAGAAAAAATACATAGAAATCACAGTGAAAACACTTAGGAAAGTAAAATATAAGAGATAGCAGTAGAGCAAGTAAAAAAAATCACGGAAACCCTAAGTTTTAAGAAGATGAACAGTTTTGAAAAAAAAAATTCGAAAAGATGTGGAAAATACTTTAAAATCTTAGAAAATAGAACGGATCCGAAGTAGATCTTAGAGAGAAACAAAGAAAACCTCGAGGGCTTAGGGTTTCAGAGAAAACCCTAAAAAATGAGAAAGGCCTGGAATGGGCTGGTCCTGAATCGGAGATGAACTCACAGGGCTAGGACTCGCCGAAGATGAGCCAGAAAGGGCCATCGAACTTGAATCGGAAAGATTCTGAGTCGGGGTCTTCAAATTAGGACTCTGAAACCTCGAGAAAAAAGATCATAGAGGTATGTGGGGGTAGGTACAGGCTGCTCAGGGTCTGAGAAGCCATAGTTTCCGGTGTAATAAGGTTGGAGACCGGTGAAGGGGCTAGGGTTTCGGAGGATAGTTGAGAGAATTTTGAGAGACGAGGGGTATACAAGGGCAGCTGTCTGATTAGAATGATTATGGTTAGGGGTGGGCTGGTGAATTAAAAAGGAAATGGAGGATCATGGCCGTTGATCAAAGTGATCAACGGCCTAGCTTAAAAGGCCGACTGGGTGGGTTTATTTGATTGGGTCTGGGTCGGGTAATTGATGGGATTGGGTTGTTTAATTAGGGGGTAAATTGGGCTAGGATTTGGATTTATTTTGGGCTATAATTGAAAGTAAAAAGGCTACAATTTAAATAGCCAATTTTCCCCATTTTGAATTTATAAAAATAGTAAATGATGTTCAAAAATTAAATTAAAAATACTGATTTAATAAAAAACATGTAAGTATTAATTAAAAAATATTGATAATGATTTTGTGATTGAAAATGCCATTAAATCGAGAAATAGGCTAAAATTGCAATTTCATGCAATTTTAGTTTAAAAATACCAAATGAACTTTAAATAATTTTTATATAAATGTGAGAATAAAATAAATTATTTACCAAAATGACCAGTTTTTGGGAATAATTATTGGGTTTTATAGTGCAAAAATAGGCCATAAATTGGTTTTAAAAATCTTAAAAATTTTGGAAAAAATACCAAAACCTTTGGGGGTGATTATATATGCATATACATACTATTTTGAAAGTATTTTGAGTATATAAAAAATACATAGGGAAAAATTGGGTATCAACAAGTACTGAATACGAGTAAACAAACAAGGTAGCAGTCCCTAATTAAGGAACTGGCGTCAATCATAATCCAATCAGTGCATGGACTCCTCTTTAATTAAGGAATAAAAGTCAAATGGTAATAAGCAGTCATTTAAAAGGAAAGAAATTATAAAGCATGGTATGATCACATAAGGAAACAGAATAGCATAAAGTATGAAATAGAGACTAGGTATATGATACTCTAATTAGGGAAATAGGTCAGGCAAATCAATCAACCAATTTGTGCACACATATAGGGCAAAATACCACTTTAATTCTGGAAAATAGTTTTCAGAATAATAAACAAGATTGAAAACTTAGGAAATCAGTATTAATCGAGGAGAGTATCCTACAAATTAAGGAAGCAATTCGAAATCAGTACCAAACCATAAGGAAAATATGCAGAATCACAATATAAGAAAAGTATCACAGTCTCGAAGAGGGTTTGTAAGAATCAGTATAAAATCACCATGTAAATAATCAGAGAAACCCTAAGCGAAGAACACAGAATGGTAGGGGGCCGAAACGCTAGCAACAAAATTAAAGCAAAGAGCACTGAACTCAGAGAAGAACTCAGAGGAACACACAATCAAACAAATAATACAAACACAAACATATAAAGCTAGGTTTTCATCCTACTTAAGCAAAATGTTTAGAAATAGTACTAAAAATCATGAATTAGTACTCAAAATCAGAAAATAATATAATTTCGAAAAGGGGTTCAGAAACCCTAGTTTAAAAAAGGGAACAAAAACGTTTAAAACTTGAGCCATCGTAAAAATCGAGTAAAGAGTAGTGCAAAATATAAAGGCGTGAGTTAAAAATCATTAAAAATACAGAGATTCAAGAGGCTTGGGTCGAGATTAGGGTTTCATAAGAAACCAGTGAGAAGTAAGAGAAACCTGGCTGTGAAACTCAAGGATAATGGTGTTTATAGCACCATCAAACCAAAACCCGTCAGAGAAAGGCCGGAAACAAACTCGTGCAAGGCTTTAGTGATCGTCTTGTATGGTGGGGACTTGTGGGGTCTCAGAGATGGAGGGAACCGGTGAGGTAAGGCTTCAAGGCGGCTGGTGGTCGGAAGAGGCGAGGCTGGAGGTGTCCGGAGAGAAGGTGAAGGTCATCGGAGACGAGGAACCAGAAGGTTCTAGAGAGAAGGAGGAGAGGAAGAGATAGATAGAGAGAGATTGGTCTCGAAAAAATGAGGGGTCAAAGGGGGGTAGGTTAGAGTTTAATTAAGGAATAATATTCTGGGCTGTTGATCTTATTTGATCAACAGCTCAGATCAATTCGAAACTGGGCCGGGTTGGCTTAGATATTGGGCTGGGCGGATTTGGTTAGGTATTGGTTCAGTTGGGTCTAATTAAATCTGATAGGGCTATGTGTTAAATAGCCAATTTCCCTCTTTTATTTTATATAAAATAGTTAAAAAGATTCTAAAAATAAATTAAAGGTACTAAACTAATTAATATCGTATAAATATTATTCTAAAAATACTGGAAATGATTTTACAATTATAAAAGATTATTAATTGTAATAGAGGCTATAATTGCAATTTATGCAATTTAACTTAGAAAATACCAAACAAATTTGAAAAAATATGCAAAAATTACCTTAATTATATCTTGGTGTAAATATGAGAATGGAAATAAAAAAATGATAATCCGGGAATAATTATTGGATTTTGCACTGCTAAAATAGATAGTAAATTAATTTTTTTTTAATCTTAAAAACTGAAAAAAAATACCAAAACTCTTGGGCATGCTTATATGCGCATACACATGCTATTTTGAGAATATTTTGAGTATAAAAAATATATATGGAAAATTGGGTATCAACATACCGGTGTCGGTGATTGCTATTTGGTTTCTTCCTTGGTAACTGAACTCGAGCTTTTTAATGTTGAGAGTGCAGATATCAGGGTCACCTCATCGGCCACGAACATTTCTTTTATGGCCAGCTGCTCTCCATAAACTATTTTGATCCCTCCCGGTGTGGGGAATTTCAATGCATGATGTAATGTCGAGGGTATTGCCCTCATGTTGTGAATCCATAGTCTTCCGAACAAAGCATTGTATCTTATATCTCTATCGATCACGTATAAGTTTGTTTCCTGAACGGTTCTGGCGGTGTTTACCGGCAGGGTTATCTCCCCTTTAGTAGTCTCGCATGCCATGTTAAATCCATTTAAAACTCAGACTGCGGACACTATTTGGTCTTGTACACCCAATTGTTCCACGATCCTCGATCTGATGATATTGGAACAGCTACCTGGGTCAATCAACATACGCTTAACTCGAGATTTATTTATGAGAACAGATATTAGCAATGCATGATTATGTGGTTGTACAATGGCTTCAGTTTCCTAGTTGTTCAAAGATATGGTTCCCTCTAGTACGTAATCTCAAGTCCTTTTTTCCCTTGTAATGGACACCTTAGTGCGCATTAATATCGATCCTTGGGGGATGTTAATTACGCCAATAATCATGTTATGATGTGCTGAGGTTCCTCTTTCTCGATCTGCTTGTTGGAATCCCTATTCCCGAAGTAATTTTTGGCTCGATCACTTAGAAATCCTCGGAGGTGTCCGTTATCGAATAACCGGGGTACTTCTTCTCTCAATTGTCGGCAATCTTTGGTTATGTGGCCTTGAGTGCCATGATACTTGCACATTAGATTGTGGTCCCTTTGGGCAGGATCTGACTGCAATGGTCGAGTCCACTTAGTATCTTTGATGCGTCCGATGGCTTATACGATGCCGGTAGCATCGACACTGAAGTTTTACTTCGATAACCTTGGTGCCTATTTAGCCCCGGCGGGTCTGTCGAAACCATTTTTGCTCATGAGTCCCCGATTATTATGACCTCGATCGCTCCTTCTTTCAGTCCTTGCAGGGTTGCCTCCAGACCCATTTCCCATTCAATTTTCATTGTATGGTTGATACCATCCCTATTTGATCTTGGTTTATAATCGCCCGTTCTTTTAGATCTTTCACTGCTTCTGACGGAATAAACGGATCCGGAAGGGGACCCGAGCTGATCATCTTCGACTCTAATTTTTGATTGGTACCTGTTATGGATGTCAGCCCCACCCAAGTTACCACCGGATATTCTATCAAATTTTGTTTCAATTGTTGTGAAGCCAATGAGCTTTGGGGGTTGAGTCCTAGGGTGAACGCCTGAACGGTCCAATCGTCTGCGACTGGAGGCAGATCCATCTGTTCCATTTGAAACCTCGACACGAATTCCTTGGGCATCTCGTTATCTCTTTGCTTTACTTTGAAAAGGTCTAACTTCCTGGTCTCGACCTTGATGGCCACGGCGTGAGCATTTACAAAGCCATCTGTAAGCATAGCAAATGAGTCAATAGAATTATGGGGTAAATTTTGATACCATATCATGGCTCCCTTTGACAAGGTCTCTCCTAACTTTTTCAACAAAACGAAATTGATTTCTTCATCTTCCAAGTTGTCTCCCTTGATGGCGAACGTGTAGGAGGTCACATGCTTATTTGGATCAATTGTTCCATTATACTTAAAAATGTCGGGCATACAGAACTTCTTTGGGATCTGCTTCGGAGCTGCGCTTGGAGGGAAAGGTTTTTGAAAAAATTTCTTGAAATCCAGGCCCTTTAATATCGATGAAGCTCATGCGATTTGATCAATCCTGGAGTCATAGGTTTCCATCTTTTTGTCGTTGGCTTCAATTTTCTTTTTTCCCAATTCCACCCGTTTTGTAAGTTCCTCGAGCATCTTAATTATCTCGGGGTTGGTCCACGGTTCAGCTTCACTCAGCCTTTCTATGGTTGGTTCATTTCTGCAAGCATTTTCTCAGGATGGTTCGGGCTCAGCTCTGTTGGGGGTGCGATTTTTGTTCTGCAACTGGGCTATTGCTGCTTGTTGAGCCTGCAACATTTCCAAGATCACTCTCAAGTTGATCCCATCACCTTCATCGTATTTTGTAAACCGGGCTACCAATCGAGCTCCCCCACGGATGTTATTCTCATGGCGGTAGGCAAGTTTGCATCAATAGCCACATGTGAGTTAGCATCGATCGGGTCCGCGACCGGAATTCCGTTGGGGTCAACAGGGGCATCTTGTATACCAAATTGTTGTTCTCTCCATGGTGGTCAGACTCAGCATCGATGTTCAAAGGTGCAGATTGGGAGTTTGAAATTTTTAATCTGACCTGAAATTAAAAGCTCAAAGAACAAGTTTAAAATAGAGTGTGTTATGAAAATTTGTATCAAATTGCCACTATTATCATCGGCCCCACAGTGGGAGCCAAAATGTTTATCCTAAAAAATGAACAATTAAATTTGTAAGTGGTTTTAATGATACGTAAACTAATTCAATACAAATAATAAGTGACATTACATTGAACAGATGAAGAATATAATAAATTGACAAACTAATTCAGAGGAGTGACCCCGGACTCAGTAACGGCTTACTGAAATGCATGCCTCCTATCCCGGGATCACACTAATGAAGAGCTGATGAACAAAAATAAGAGCATTCAATAATAGAGAAAATAAGAGTATATTGCTTTAATATATGTTACAATGTGTCCTCATAAATAGTTAGACTCCCCTTTATAGTAAAGGAGTTTTACCCTAAGTATAATTCTAAAAAAAGTTAAAAAAATCATTCTTCTTGCTAATCATTGATCCTTTGCTCATACGAACTGAGAATTACGTCGTGACATCCAATTGGGTGCAGATATGATGGCCCTTTGCTAGCCGTGTGTGATTTTCTGGTAGATCTCTCCGAAACTTGGGATTCGAATCGGTCCTAGGGGATGTAGCCCCGATTCTTCCAAGGGCATGTGTTTCACTCGGACCTCTATACGAGGGTCTCCTTGCCTCAATTCTAATTCCTTATGGTCACGTCTCCGCTCCATTTATTTTACCAAGAACCGAGGTGTCCAACTGGCTCGATTTCACCCGTATATAATAAGTAATGATACTTTTACACAAAGTAGATTTTGATTGAATGCAAAAGTGTATTTGCGACCTTCAAATCCAAGGTCCCCCGCCTCTGGCTATTGATCATAATTTTAGTAGCAAATAACGATTATACCTTTCTCCTCTTACTACTAATATATAACAATTCATAGGTGTCACACCTCTTTTTTCGCTTACTACACCCCGTGAAGGGTATAATAAAAAGAGTTTTTCCAATTAAAGGACGGTCGGAATGGGATTAGTTAGTTAAATTTTCAGAGTCGCCACTTGAGAATATAATGGTGTCTCAAGTCACCGAATTAATCCCGAACCGAGGAAAGTTTGACTCTGTTA
>MU774251.1:5830-23429 GCA_026770625.1 Nicotiana glauca
ACGTCGTTTTGATGGCCTGGGAGATGGGTCTCTTGGACCGGGTACATGAGTGGCTTGGGCCTGGCTTTTTTGTTTAATTGGGGCGGCCCAGTCCGGTTTGCCTCCTTTTCTCTTCATTTTCTTTACCTTTTAATTAATCAAATTATTAAAATCCTAAATCACAAAATACTAATTAATTTCTAATTGTAGAATTGAGTCCTAAATGCAATATTTTTTGTATTTTTAATTAATTTAAAAATAACACGCATAGATAAAAAATGCAAATAATAATTAAGAAATCACACAAAATTCACAGAAAATCATACACAATGCAAAACTATTTTATTTTGAATTTTGGGAGTAATTCTCATATAGGGCAAAAATCACGTGCTCACACCAAGCATATACCCGGGGTGATCCCTCGTCACCCTATCTCTCATAGGTCCGACAATACAACATAGCTGAAATTACCTATTCCAGTCTAGCCCATAAACCATAGAACTACCTTTTCACTTCTGAAATCATCAATACGATCACAACCTCATGCCCATACTTTGAATAGTCCCGAACCAGCTGTAATAAACCACACCTACAACCTCAGGTGGAACCGTATGATATACCACATAATCCAAACGCTCGAAACGATAGACTCTACTCACGGCAGTTGCCCACAAAAACCAAATACCGATAGGAAACCTCCTTTTAGCTAAAGTCTTATTCCATCACTTTCATATACTGCCAACGATAAATAAAACACGCGATAAACCGTAACCATTCCTCAGGTCACCCATACATGAAGCCACTTCCTTGTTGGCTAATACCATAACAGATTTTCTGGGCCAAACCTCGATATTAACCCTCTAACAAGCTAAAATCACATCTGTTCACATTCATTAATGACTCCAACGATCACCTCGAATCCAACACACCACTCTGGTGATATGACACCTCAATATAGGCCTAAGCCACAACTTGCATAATACACGCACTAATAAGAAACGGTCTGAACATACTCAAATCATGACAAATGACTCAAACGAAAATGTTATACTTCAAGCTCATCAATACCGTTACAACAGAAAGCCGAGACCCCGTCTCACATCATAGAAACAGAGTACCTCAATCCTCCTCAAAAGGTCATAACTTCACGTGGCCTCGCCACAACGCGCAATCCTATCCAAACACTATTACACATGAAGCACCTCAAGTCGCCATGCTCAAATAGACAGCATCGCACAAATTGATGTCTGAAACCAAGTAATCCATTACAACCACGGTGAAACAAATAACATACGACACGTAACCTGATAGATCATAACCAATACTCCATTTACCGAGCAACACTCAATTACTCTTCCCTCTCGACTTTCTCTATAAATCCTCAATAGAACTGCACCACATGTGCCCATATCCAACTAATCATAATGTCTCACATCACAGAAAAAGCAACTCGTAGATCTCCCCAGATCACTAACAAGCTCAAGAACGATCGAATCAACCTATCCCTCAACAATACAACTCGGGGCCGACCAAACTAACTCTAAGCTAAATATATAGCCACCTCGGCCTGCCAACGAACTCAATATCAAGAAGCCTAAAGCTGCTCCTTCCACTACTATAACTCCTGCCAGAGCCGTAAGATACGGTGCCCGGCACTAAATAATTACCGCAGTCCACAATCTCGCCCGGCGACATGCCCGACCACAAGAAATGCATCCGAAAAAAAGAAATAACCCCTCAATATCTGAACTGAATCAATGGTAGAAACCTCTGCACTGACCTCCGCCACGAAGGCCCAATTAAGAAAAGCAATCCTTCCCAGTCGTCCGCTGGTCTTTGGAATACAACCACTCTGCTAGAATATAATCCGACGCACTTCGCCACGCAACCTGTGGCATTTTCCGACATAACCCATAGCTCAATAGTATAGAATAACCTAACACTGAGACAATCAGTCTACACCCCAACATCATATCCAAAATCTAATATATCAAGCAAAGAAAGATCCACTCGGGCTTCCAAATACCAATAGCCGCTAAAGGTACCAATACACACGATCCACAACCGCTACACAGTCTGAACCTGAGAACTCCCAGTCTCCAACTCCATATAGCACATGAATCACTGTACCTGATCCCAAATTCCGCAGTATGAATACATATTACACCTAGAGTATCCAATCATACCATGAAAGATATTCTAAAATTCCCCAGTGCCATTAAATAACTCAGATATCAGCAGTTGATCTAGCAAGAAAGTGTCGCAATACTACCAAAGTATCATCAGTCAAATCACATTACCCTCCTTTCGAGACATATACTCTCATCAAATTACTTCCAATTAGCAGTACCATTTCCTTGATTACCTGAGGCTACCCGTCGCCTAAGAATTTTATGAACTTCTTTTCAGAACTGAACTGCAACTCATCTAGTTAAGACCTTCCGTCAATCCCATCTAGAAGAAGCATCATTACACATTCCATGCTTCGCATGCCCATAGAAAATATATCCATCTCCAAACCACGGTAAAACCCAACAAGAACTCTCTCCCAATTCCATTCGCACAAGCTAATCTGCCAGGACTGAATCCTCTTATCCAAACAAAGCTAAGCAAGCTGTCGGAACTCAAGAGCTTTGCTGCACGATACTTGTAAAAGCTCATTACCTAGAACACATACGAAGAATCAACCATATTCTTACCATACCGATTCGGTCTATTATCAAGCTATTCCATCTATCTAATTTCCCTTCTGAATCATCATCAACTTGATATCTCGCTGTAGCATCACAATGCTTCAATCCAGGCTCACCACATGAGACCCAAGCATAAGACCATACTGTCTAAGACCCATAGGCCACTGAATACTCTCTCAACCGTGCCCAGAACTACCACATTCCAGAATACTTTACTTTGAAGAACTTCCTGCGAATTTGAATTCGTTACCTTGACTTTCCAGGTACCGATACATAGGATCCCATAATCAACATGAAATACTACAAGTCTTGACCTTTCCCAATAAAAACACAATCTCCAACCACATACACAACCTTAAGACACCTGATTTTTATCCTGTAAATCTTGAACACATTAATACCATTCTCGAGAGTCATTCACTCTTATTCAAACTGTAAATTACCTGACTTAATAAACAGAACCACTCGTGCCTTATTATCACTCTGACACCGCATGATATGATCTCATTCAAATACAAACAAACATCTTCCTTATCTATACACTAAGCATTCTTTATCAATAACATCTCAAGACATCCTATTATCTTCTCACATCTACGAAAGCACCATATAACATTTGTCAAAATTTTGCTTCACTCGTGCCATCCTCGACTCAATTTCTGCAACCAGAACTGATCTGCCAGCATATCTCGAAATGGAAAGAACATAGCACATAACCGTGCAGTCAGCTAATCAACAGCAACCTCCCCAACTTGGCTCAAAGCCATCTATCAGGACACATTCAATAACCCATAATACTTTTACTTAATGATGCCACAATATTATAGTGAGATTAAACTCAAATCATCTACTAGTTTATGAAAACACAGATCATCTGGTACTGAAATCCTCTACAAACCTCGCATTCATCCCCACATCAACTGAGTCCACCCTCTAGAGCGACCCGAATTTTCAAATTTCAACACATACCCTTCAATTACACATGAGACCTTCTAGCATACACACAAGGATCATACCACTCAAGGACACTCCACAGGAGATAAACCACCTACTTCGCCTCAGTTTAGTATTTCAGCACACTGTCCACCGTCATACACATAACACAGTCATTTAGTCTTCCTGAGTCTGAACTCATACCGCCATGTAATGTACTTCACTTCCCAACCAGGAGACAAGAGAATCGAACACTTAACAGTTCATCTATTATCCAACAAACTTCTTCGTCACTACCAAGTCATATAGATACATCTCGCAGCACTAACATACTCACCACATGGGTATCCAACTGCCATTCCGGCTAATAGGAAAAATACCGAACACATAAGTTCAAAACACTTGCTCACACAATCAGCACCTCGGTGCTCAAGCCATAGACAAAGATCCGGCCTCAAGTCCTCCAGACTGGCCCAACATCAAACTCACGGAGATCACATCTCGCCCTTTGATCGGGGAATCACAAGCTATCAAGGCACATATAATACTGAGCGCTCAGGTGCGCATACCGACGTGTGGAAGGAATTTCAAGAGTTATATATCAAGCTAAATCAAGTACGCACGACAAGAATTCCAAGAATGGGAAGTTTTCCTAAAGGTTCTGCAGCCTCTCGAGGATAAATACAGACGTCTCCGTACCGATCCGCGAGACTCTACTAAACCTGCTCATGACTAGTGAGACCTAGTAACCTAGGCTCTAATACCAACTTTTCACGACCCAATTTCCAAACCCGATCGTGATGGTACCTCTCGTGAAGACAAGGCCAGCCAACAGAACAACGACTCCTCTTTCAAAATTATGAAACATAAATGAATAGATAAATACAACTTAATGATAATAATAATCGATATCTACAACCCAACACAGCCCGATCGGGGTGTCACAAGTCATGAGCATCTAAAGAAGACTGAACACAACTACTAGGCCAATAATAATATACAGAATAAAATCTAGAATCAAAGGACGATGTCCGATGCCGCGAACGCTAGCGGTCACCTTGCCCACTACAGTAGTAATACCTTCAATCAGCTATTAACCCGCTTCCGGGTGATCAATACCTGCAACTGAACGCGAGGTGCAGGGAGTAAAGTGAGTACTCCAACTCAATGAGTAATAAGAGTAAATAATAATTGAGCGTCAAGAAATCACATAAGAGCACTCCATCATGCTATATATGACAGTACAACCCTTTGAGAAAACAGTAAAACCGTGAAAATCCTTTAGAAATATCTGGTTCAGTTAAAAACCTCTTTTGAAAATATCCCCTTCTAACAGTCAAGCATATGAATGCGATATTAGATAGTACAAGTCAGCACATAAGTCAGCCCCTCGGGCACAACACTCCACCAACAAATAACACCAGGGTATCTGGTAAACAGAGCAAGAAGTAGCATAGATGCCAATGATATGAGAGTGCTAAATGTCATGACACGTAGTACAAACGGGAACCAATGCATGAATACAATGGAATGTACATGACCGCTGCGGCGCCCAGCCCGATCCATTTGGGTACTCGCGCTCACTGTGGGGGTTCAGACTCCGGAGGGGCTCCTATAGCCCAAGCGCAATATCAATATCACACCGCTGCGGCGCGCAGCCCGATCCATCCTCAGTCCAGAAATGCACATATAACACTGCTGCGGTGCACAACCCGATCCATGCTCAGTCCAGAACTGCACATAAGTCACTAGGGCAATATTCAAATAACAGCTCTCAGTTCCGGACGTTAAAAATATGTAGTTTATGTTTTAAAACCTTAGAAGTATGACTGGACATTTTAAAACAGTGTTTAACTCAGGACTGAAATCATTTAGCATGCTAAGTGTCATGGAAACAGTATTAATAGTCCCTAAAGGATTCAAGTAATCGGCACGAAGCCTAAAACATGACAATCAGTCCAAATTATAATGATAACAAGTAGTTTCAGTCAAATACGTAGTAATTTCATCAATCGGAACGGACCAAATCACAATCCCCAACGGCGCTCTACCCCACGTTCGCTATCCGGCGTGCAAGTCACCTCAATACAGCACTATGATGTGCAAACCCGGGGTTTCAAACCCTCATTTACAAGTATTACTCACCTCGAACCGGCAAAATCTCTAGATTGCGATGCCTTTGCCCCTCAATTCAGCCTCATCGCGCGTCGAATCTAACCAAAATCAGAGCGAATACATCATACTATGCCAAGGGAACAATACCCAGTCGAAAACAATTAAAATATTGCAAAAATCTTGAAACTAGCAAAACTCGAGCCCCGGGCCCACTTCTCAAAAAATTACAAAACTCACATTACCGGATTCCTCGTCTCGCCACGAGTCCATATATACCAAGAACTCCCAAATCCGAGCTCAAATGACCTATCAAATCCCAATTTGAAATATCAAAAACTCAAGCCCTAGCTTTACCATTTTTAATGAATTTCAACCAATTTCCATGTTAAATCTATCATAATCTAGTGTATTTAAGCAAAGGAACTTACTTTTAATCATTCCTTCATGAATCCCTCTTCAAAATCGCCTTAAAGCTCTCAAAGCTCGCTCAACAATGGTTGAAAATACATAACCCTCGCGGATGAAATATTTCAATAAAACCCTTTAAGACCAGCCCAGATTTCGCTTCTGCGGAGAAAATATCGCTTCTGCGACCTCCGCATCTGCGGTCCACGTCCGCTTCTGCAGACCTTCACTTAAGGGCCCCTACCGCTTCTACGTTTCACATTTCGCATCAGTGGGACCGCCTATGCGGCCCGCCTTCCGCTTCTGCGGAATATCAAGAGAATGCCAAAACTGCTCCTGCGGCATAACTTCCGCTTATGCGGACCCGCTTATGCGGATAACTTTCCGCTTCTGCGGAAATTGCTCAACCTCAACCTTTCGCACCTGCGATACCTGGCTCCACTTCTGCGTAACCGCATCTGCGGTTTCCTTTCCGCAGATGCGGAAACACCTGCTGCAACCAAAAACCTGCAATTCCAACTTCAAATTCCCTTCCGATAGCTATCCGAAATCACCCCAAGGCCCCCGGGACCTTAGCCAAAAGCACCAACACCTCCTAAAATATTGTTCAAACTTGTTCCAATCCTCAAAACACATCAAACAACACTAAAATCATCAATTCACATTGGATTCAAGCCTAAGTTCTTTAAAAACTTCCGAAATACGCATTCGATCAAAAATCCGACAAAACAATGTCCGAATGACCTGAAAATTTGCACACATCTTCAAAATTACCCAATGAAGCTACAACAACTCTCGGAATCCCATTCCGACCCTCGAATCAAAATCTCACCTATCAACCGAATTTCGCCAAAATACTAACTTCGTCAATTCAAGCCTAATTCTACACCGGACCTCCAAAATCAATTCCAATCACGCTTCTAAGTGACAAATCATCCCCCAAAGCTAACCGAATCACCGAAAATCACATCCGAGCCCTCTAACTAATAGGTCAACGTCCGGTTGACTTTTTCAACTTAAGCCTTCCTTAAAGAGACTAAGTGTCTCATTTCTTATCAAAACTAATCCAATCAACTCTAACACACCACATACCGATAACAAAACATGAAGAAGCATGAAATGAGGGAAACGAAGCAGTGACACATGAGACGATGGGTCAGGTCGTCACAGCATGATTGTATTGAAGTGAAAAAGGTCAAATATACCATTCTACTTGATGTTGTTTACATTTAACTTTCGTTATATTATTCAGTCAAATTTACTCCTACCGTTATATTATCCGATCAAATTTACCCCTACTATTAGCGAACTTTTAAAAATTACCCCATTGATGTGTTATGTAATCCAAAATTTTCCAATTTTCTTTTATTTAAATCACTTGTTGTTTTTCTTGCTTCACCATTTTCAAAAATTACTATTGATGTGAATGGTAAAGGTACTACTATACAAATTATTCATGGATATTTTTAATTACAATTCACCCACTTCTTTTCTTGTGATAATGAGTTTGGAATTGGTATAAAATTTTATTTATTTTTCAACCATATACATACCATAGAATTCAATAGGTCTATTTATTGTGTATTATATGCAGCTGATCATCATGTATGTACATGTATATTCGAATATATTTTGTTATGGTCTGGTTAGTTAGAGTTCGATCGACTAACTTAAGAGTGCACAATGCATAAATATTTGATTAAAGCAAAGTTGAATTCGACAATGTAAAATCTCCAAGAAACTTTAACTTCTATCACTAATACTTGCAAAATCTCTATATCTTTAGTGCAACGAATTCATGTGGGATATTGTAAATACTTTTGGAATTAAGACAATCTTACCTAATATAGATCCTTTAATTTACTATACTTTGTTTACTTACCGTTTTGTTATTATAATATTTCGTCTCTTATTATTTTTTAATAAAGAAAGCAGGTAAATGCTAGTTATTTTGAAAATAATGGATCAAGAAGAAGAATAAGTGACTTAATTAAAATAATTTGGGAGATTCTGGGTCACCTGACGGATTGAGGGATAATTTTTAAAAGTTTACTGATAGTAGGGATAAATTTATTTGGATAGATAAAAGTATGGATAAATTTGGCCAGATAGTAGAACGGAGGTTAAATTTAGACAATATCCGAAAGTAAGGAGTATTTGGCCCTTTTCCCTCGTATGAACCATCTTGTATTGTGGAAAGGTGCCCGGATAGAATTCTAGAGCACTGCCTGGTTGTGAGTGTTTATTTTGGCTTGTGATATAAGTATGTATCTTTTTATTCGACAAACTGTTCCAGACCTAACCTTATTTCCATGCTCGAACTGCTAATTAAGGGACAATTTATAAAATGTTCGAACTAGAGGAGCTAGGTTTCTGTCTCTATCAAACAACAAAATTTTATCTGAAACTGTCAAATTTTTGTCCTTGTACCAAACTATTGACATCAGCCTCCTTTTTTCTTGTTTAGGGTGCCATTTTCTAAAATTTGGTGGTAACAAATTTCTTTGGAAACGAGTTTTTCACCTAACAATTCATTTTAAAAGTTCTAGCATTGTAGGGCTCCCGGCATTTTCTGGTAACGAATGCAACATTAATATGTCCTATTTTACGTGTTCCTCAAAAAAGAGAGTAAATGGGATAGTTAAACGTCATAACGAAGAAATGATTTTAAAGCCGAGGTCAGGAGGATGATCAGACTTGTCGAAGAATCAGTAAATGATGGTTCTGGTTCTCATCGTAAAAAAGAAACCCACACAATAGTAGAGCAGTAGGGAAAGACTAGCTAAGTGCTCCATATTTTACTTGCAGTTGGAAAGATGATTCCTCCATTTTGAAGCCATTTCTTCTTCAGTTGGCTTTCTTTGATAAAGTCATTTTCAGATGGCTTTTACAAACTGCAAAAGCTTCTTGCAAACCAGGGACTTGTACTTCACCTCAGTTTTTATATATTTGGTTATCGTATATATATTTGGAAGCTCCATCTCATATATTTATTTCCATGTTGTCAACGAGCCTGACCTTTCCAAACCATGCTGCTACACAGAATACAACTGGTCTCTTGATTGTTTCCACCGGCTCTAAACTTTCTTGCTCCACAATCTGATGCAGAGAAGGTGTCAGCAATGAGGTAAACAAGATAACCAGACCAAGAAATGATTTGAAAAAAACTTCTTTTGTTGTATTCATAACCTTTTTATGTTGCTAAGTGAAAACATTATGGAACACTGCACAGATACTGTCCGGACAAAGCTTCTGAGACGCTAACCATACAAAATATTGCTTATATATCTACTAGTTCAAGAGGAGAGTAAAGGAAACAGTGGTGTAACTTTTATGTCATTGGAATTTATGTGGTGGAAAGGTAACTGGAGAGAGCTTTATCATGTTACTCACTCCTTAAAAAAGCCACTATGTCATACATCATGACAGGTCAATAGTACTCTTAACTTACAGTTAGAGGACCTTGAAAGCACAATTGACAAGATTATACCATACTTCCTAAAGTTATTGAGACATTAGTTTTTGTTTAAGTTCTCACCTCAGCATAATCAACCCTTCCACCGGCTTCATCTATGGTTTGAATGGCTACATTTATCAGATCTCTGCAGTTTACCTGGCCCTTTTCTGCTTCAACTTTGGCTTTAGACAATGCACGGCTAATTGACAAAGCCTGCAGCATAGCACAAAGAGCAAAAAGTTTCAATTAGCACAAATGCCAGAAGATAATAAAAGAGAGAGCCTTAGCATGTATATCAACTTTTGCATATGTATTGTCCTGGACTTCTGATTTTGAATAAACTAATGTTTGCCATAAGCACATAGGGCGACAGAAAACCAGGTTTCCTTTTCGGTTCGTGCTCCTAGCATTGCCCAGAACACTAAAAGAAGCAGGTTTATTATCATATTAAGAAATATGTGGCAGCAGAAGAAGCACCTTTTGTCTGTTCACAGGCGAGAGTTTCACGTTACGGGAACTCATCGCTAAGCCATCATGCTCTCTTACTATTTCAGAACCAATCACCTTTATGCCAAAATCAAGATCTCGGACCTGAAACAGAATTACTTTAAGACTATCGATTAAAAATCACATCAGACTTCAGCTTTACGGTATACCACTTGATTAAGACTACCAAAGTAACAAAATCAAGCAACTTTTCAATAACATTTCCCACCTAGCACTTCTATTTTCAGACGGGCAGATTTGGTCATATTGGATTGCTTTATCCACACAAGGAAAAATCTCATTTACACTCGTGTTTGCACCAAAACAACATATGCAAAACATGCATCTTTTAACATAAAACTTTATCACTTAACTAAGGTTAAACAATACCTCAATTTGTGAGTAGTGCTTTTCTTAAGAGTTAAATTTCGTTAATTTGATGCAAACACCGAGCGCAACTAAGATCATCCACAAACCAATCCAACATTTTAAAACAAAACAAGATGAACTCTTTTTCATCAGTAAGCTTACCATTCTCTGAATAATCCTCCATTGTTGGTAATCCTTTTTGCCAAAGACAGCAACATCAGGCTCAACAATATTGAACAACTTGGTAACAATAGTAGCAACCCCTCTAAAGAAAACAGGCCTACTCTTCCCACACAACCCTTTTTCCAAATTTTCAACTCTAACCCAAGTTTCGTGCCCCATCCCTTTATCTTCAACACAAGATACCACCTTTAAACCCTCATTCTCAGCTGAGCTAATTAGTCCCATTTCAGAATTCCCATAGTCATACAAATTCTTGGGGTGGAATACAACATCAACACCAATAGCAACAGACTTGAGTTTCTGAATATCGCCTTGAAAATCAGAAGGGTATGTTGAAAGATCTTCATTGGGTGAAAATTGACCTGGATTTACATAAATGGACACAACTATAAGGTCAGTGTGTTTTTTAGCTTCTTGGACCAGAGAAAGATGGCCGTCGTGGAGGTAACCCATAGTGGGGACAAAGCCAATTGTATGGTTTTGGGATCTCATGGTTCTTGTCCATTTTCTCATCTCTTCTTTGTCTGTGATGATAACTGGTTCTTTACCTGCCATTTTCAATTAAGATTGTAGAGGATTTTTGCTTGATTGTGTTTATTGGAGCTATCCACTTGGAGTAATTGACCAAGATTTTGACCGATTCTATGTATGAGTACAGGATTGTTTGGGAAGGCTATAAGATGGACAGCCGCAAATAGGTCTAGCGTGAGCAAGTTTCAGGTGAAGAAAGTGCTTTATGTCACCGATTGAACTTTCCTTAGGAGTCGTTTGGTATGAGGTATAAGGGTGGTATAAGGGTGGTATAAGAATTAATACCACCTTCATATTCTGTTTGGTTAGCAAATCAGGTATAAGTTATATCGGTGTTAATTTTAACACCGGTATAACTTATCCCATTATAACTTCTACCGGTATAACTTATCCCATTATAACTTCTACCGGTATAACTTATCCCATTATAACTTCTACCGGTATAACTTATCCCATTATAACTTCTACCGGTATAACTTATCCCATTATAACTTCTACCGGTATAACTTATCCCATTATAACTTCTACCGGTATAACTTATCCCATTATAACTTCTACCGGTATAACTTATCCCATTATAACTTCTACCGGTATAACTTATCCCATTATAACTTCTACCGGTATAACTTATCCCATTATAACTTCTACCGGTATAACTTATCCCATTATAACTTCTACCGGTATAACTTATCCCATTATAACTTCTACCGGTATAACTTATCCCATTATAACTTCTACCGGTATAACTTATCCCATTATAACTTCTACCGGTATAACTTATCCCATTATAACTTCTACCGGTATAACTTATCCCATTATAACTTCTACCGGTATAACTTATCCCATTATAACTTCTACCGGTATAACTTATCCCATTATAACTTCTACCGGTATAACTTATCCCATTATAACTTCTACCGGTATAACTTATCCCATTATAACTTCTACCGGTATAACTTATCCCATTATAACTTCTACCGGTATAACTTATCCCATTATAACTTCTACCGGTATAACTTATCCCATTATAACTTCTACCGGTATAACTTATCCCATTATAACTTCTACCGGTATAACTTATCCCATTATAACTTCTACCGGTATAACTTATCCCATTATAACTTCTACCGGTATAACTTATCCCATTATAACTTCTACCGGTATAACTTATCCCATTATAACTTCTACCGGTATAACTTATCCCATTATAACTTCTACCGGTATAACTTATCCCATTATAACTTCTACCGGTATAACTTATCCCATTATAACTTCTACCGGTATAACTTATCCCATTATAACTTCTACCGGTATAACTTATCCCATTATAACTTCTACCGGTATAACTTATCCCATTATAACTTCTACCGGTATAACTTATCCCATTATAACTTCTACCGGTATAACTTATCCCATTATAACTTCTACCGGTATAACTTATCCCATTATAACTTCTACCGGTATAACTTATCCCATTATAACTTCTACCGGTATAACTTATCCCATTATAACTTCTACCGGTATAACTTATCCCATTATAACTTCTACCGGTATAACTTATCCCATTATAACTTCTACCGGTATAACTTATCCCATTATAACTTCTACCGGTATAACTTATCCCATTATAACTTCTACCGGTATAACTTATCCCATTATAACTTCTACCGGTATAACTTATCCCATTATAACTTCTACCGGTATAACTTATCCCATTATAACTTCTACCGGTATAACTTATCCCATTATAACTTCTACCGGTATAACTTATCCCATTATAACTTCTACCGGTATAACTTATCCCATTATAACTTCTACCGGTATAACTTATCCCATTATAACTTCTACCGGTATAACTTATCCCATTATAACTTCTACCGGTATAACTTATCCCATTATAACTTCTACCGGTATAACTTATCCCATTATAACTTCTACCGGTATAACTTATCCCATTATAACTTCTACCGGTATAACTTATCCCATTATAACTTCTACCGGTATAACTTATCCCATTATAACTTCTACCGGTATAACTTATCCCATTATAACTTCTACCGGTATAACTTATCCCATTATAACTTCTACCGGTATAACTTATCCCATTATAACTTCTACCGGTATAACTTATCCCATTATAACTTCTACCGGTATAACTTATCCCATTATAACTTCTACCGGTATAACTTATCCCATTATAACTTCTACCGGTATAACTTATCCCATTATAACTTCTACCGGTATAACTTATCCCATTATAACTTCTACCGGTATAACTTATCCCATTATAACTTCTACCGGTATAACTTATCCCATTATAACTTCTACCGGTATAACTTATCCCATTATAACTTCTACCGGTATAACTTATCCCATTATAACTTCTACCGGTATAACTTATCCCATTATAACTTCTACCGGTATAACTTATCCCATTATAACTTCTACCGGTATAACTTATACCTTTCTCTTATAAATTATTTAATTGTCATTCTTAATACAACATACCAAACAATGAATAAACAACAATCCCATTATAACTTATACCGGTATAACTTATCCCATTATAACTTATACCGGTATAATTTATACCGGTATAACTCATATTCCAACCAAACGATAATTTTTTAAAAGTGGACCGACGGCTTAGCATTAGACCAAGAGTGAAGAGTCCGAGATAGAGATCACACTGTGACAAGGTAGGATGTGCTTGGTGGCTAATAGATTCGCATCATAAATTCATAATTAATGTCATAAAAATTTATATGTATGATACATATAGTTGTTCGCGACGAATTAAGAATATGAAAATTAAACAGCTGCAATTACAAACAAATATAATGAAAGGTAATTTTATTAAAAAAAAGATATGTGAGTATAATTTGTGTATCCTTTAATTCTTTTCTCAAAATTATTTTGTTTTGATTCGAGAGTCGAAATAGCCTATTTCTCAAGTAACAATGATGTCGAATTCTTCCTGATGTACGAGTGTACGGATATAACAACACTTCGCTATTATTAAAGTAGGATATTTTAGCCATGTGGTAATTATGTTAGTTAGCCAAGGGTCTTTTAGTCTTTTTACCTATTTTACACACGTTACTCGTGTGAGCCAGATGTATATAACCAACACTCTGCATTAACATAGTTAGTTACACAGATATGAATACATCTTCTTCCTCACTCGTCGGCTTCTTCTTCTCTCTACACTGACATGCAATTGTGTTCTCGGCTAGATTTGTACACAGATTCTATCAGCTATAACATACAAAAATAGTAGAAATAAACAAGGCTGTTATAAAGAAGTTTGACTGTATATGCATTTGACGTCCGAAAAAGTCATGTAAAACTTGAGTTGAGGTAAATAATTTATGCATCGTCTGATTAGAAAGATCCTTAGAAGAAGCAATATGCACTTTCCACAAAGGTCGATGTTTACCTCGAAAATACGAGTAACAATTAAATTTATAGAGTCTCACTTAAAATAAGGCAACAATGACAAGAGCATTAAAGGCAGTGAGTTTGTCATTCAGTTACCAAAATGAATCTGGTTGAACAGTACGTTTATAGTGGGGCAGTACTTTGTAAATAATTGTTGATTGTCAATGAGGGGCGGCCTAACAAAACTGGTGGCATAAACCAAAATATATTAAAAAGACCCTGAAACGTCTTTTATAAAATCCTTATAGTATTGAGACGCAAAAAAAAAAAAAAAAAAATACATGACTTTGATATAGTGGTGAGAGCACAACTCATGATCAATGAGTTAGACGTGCGTCATATGGTATTGAATTCTTCCCTTAAGTGAAAATGGTAAAGGTGAGCACATTATTCATCATGTTTTGAACCTTGAGACATTTGCCTCGGTGATTTTCTTAGTTAAAATGGATGAGAAACAAAAGAACTTGTTTTCTAGTGTGTGGATCAATCAAAAGTGACAAAAAGAAATAGTTAATTTAGAGAGTTGGAGTTGAAATTAGAAAGTAAAATCGCAAGAACCATGAAAAAAGACTATACATATAGAGAAAAAAAATAATGAGAAGGTAAATATATTATTTAATTTAGTGAAAACAAATTTATCCAATTAACTCACTCAATCTTACGTCTACCAAATATTAAAAATTATTAAAAGTTGAATTTTTTTTATTAATAATTATATAAATATAAATTATGAAGTATATATTATATAAAAAATTTATCCAATTAACTAATAGTATTCTTCGTTTATTTCAGAAATAGCAGATTTTATTACTAATACAGCATTATGGAAAAATAATAGCATTCCTTTAAATGCCGCACCCAATATTTAAGAAAATCATTTCTAATTTAAAATCTTAAATGCCGCACCTAATATCTAAGTTGGCCGTTTCCATTTTAAAAGTTCAAAATGGCAGCACCCAATTTTTAAGGAAACTGTTTCTATTCCCACTTATATTTTGTAAAAATATTATCAATTTTCTCTCTTTTTTCATAAACCAACAATTATCAAAATTCTTAAAGATTTTTTTCTTTATTCCTCATTTATGCCATCTTCTTCTACAAGAGTATTTATTCTTCAACCACACACTAAAGTGAAACAAGAATGATAAAATATAACATTAATTTAATATACTTAGAATGGCACTATAATTTATAAAATATAAAATACCATCATTATACTGTGTATATTAGTATACTAATTGTAATTTATACACTATTAAACACTCAAAGATTTTTTTTCTTTATTCGCTCATTCATGCCATCTTCTTCTATAAGAGTATTTATTCTTCAACCATACACTAAAGTGAAACAAGAATGATAAAATATAACATTAATTCAATATACTTAGAGTGGCACTGTAATTTATAAACTACTATAAACTACCATCATTATGATGTGTATATTAGTATACTAGAATTTTATTGTAATTTATAAATACTATTATTATATCATTTATAAAATATTTATACATAATTATATACTACTATAATACTATTTGTATATATTTATAATCCACGTAAATTTTTATTATCCATTATTATTGATATTATACATAATCAATATATACAATGGTTCAAGAAGTAATAATAAAATATGACATTAATATGATTTTTATTTGGTATATTATTTGGTTTACTTATGCAATTATCCATGGTTTACATGGAGTATAATTATCTATTGTAATTTGTACATAGTTATATTATAAATTTATACATAATTTATTCAGCGTATATTATCGCAACCATAACGCTATATTCTAGCCTTCTGTATGTATATTAATTTTATATGTTATATTTCAGCTTTGTTAATTTTATTTTACTGTAAATAAGAACGAACAAATTACGCAATGTGAGAAATAATTAAGTACAAGTCTTTTTTGAATAGTATAAGTTGATTACCTTTTCTTAAGGAAATAAATGCTTTAAATTCGTGAATATGGGTGCTTTGAATAAATGCTTAAAGCTTGTTGTTAGGAATACAATTATTTAGTTGCCGTGTATGTAAAATCTCAATTGTTGCTAGATTCTTGAAAATATTTCTTAAATTTTGCCTATTTATGTCACGATCCGGATTTTTCACCCTCGGGAGTTGTGATGGCGCCTACTAATAGGAGCTAGGCAAGTCAACTCAATTTACTTCATTTAGAAATTTTCGACTATTTAATAAAAATAAAATATAATATGATAAAGTGGAAGTCTTAAATATAAATAACTAAAAACAAATACGGAAGTTCAATCACAACTCTACGCAGGACTGGAGTCACTAACTGACGAACGTCTATAGAATACTAAAAACAGAGTCTGAATAAAATACAATATTGTTTGTTTGGGTACAAGGAAAACAAACGAAATAAAGGTAGAAGAGACTCCGGGCCAAGCGGACGTCAGCAGGGCTACCTCGGGATCTCTGGACTAAAGCAGCTCCCAACGCTCCTACTGCTGTCCAAAAGCTACAGCTCCGGTATTGTGATCTCTGCAAAAAGATGCACAGAGTGTAGCATCAGCACAACCGACCCCATGTGCTGGTATGTGCTGATAATAGGTGAATTTGACTATAATCACACCTTAAATAATCACCTTTTTGTATAGTTTTGATGATAAAAGTAATAACAAGATGCTCTTATTAGTGTTTTTCATGATTTGTAGGTGATATATGCCCAAGGAAGGCTAGGGAGCAGTTTTGGAGTCAAAAATGGAGAAAAAGAGGCCAACTATGTAAATTCTCAATGGAATCTCATATGCCAGCCCTGAAATTCAGAGAAGCAGTTTGGCCGCGGTTCTACCGCGACCGCGGCAGAACTGCGGTGGAAGGCAGCTGCAGAAGTTTAGAGGTTCAGATAGGGTCTTTGGCCGCGGTTCTACCGCAACCGCGGCAGAACCGCGGCAGGCGCAGTAAAGTTCAAGGACTGAAGTGTAAAAGACGGGATTTTTAGACCTAAACCCTATATTAAACATTAGACTTCGCCCAA
>MU774255.1:2996-24498 GCA_026770625.1 Nicotiana glauca
ACCAGTCAGGTAACAATGACTGACTAGTGGTAACAATGACACTGAAACACTTTGGTCAGGTAACAATGGCTAACCGGTCAGGTAACAATGGCTGACCTTAGTTGTGTATACTTGCTTAATTGATTTCTTTAAAGAGAATGTTGTTGCTAGAATTTCATGGATTCTACTGTCTAATTGGTTTACTGCTTAAGTTAGCATTATTTGTGCCTTTTTTGGGATTTTGTACTTTCAGTTGTTATTCACTTTTATTACCACTGAGTTGGAAGTACTCACTTTACTCCCTGCACCTTGTGTGCAGATCCAGGTTCTTTTCATCAGGCGGAGTGAGTCTGGCCGATTTGGAGTTTCCTCTCGGGAGTTATTCGAGGTAGCTGCACGGCATTTGCAGTCGAGGATTCTCCCTTCTATCTTTTCCTTTATTTCCGTATTTTTCAGTATTAGTCAGACTTGTAGTAGAATGATATACTGCCTTTAGAGGCTCGTGGTCGTGACACCGGGTCCTAGTTGGGCTGTTTCGGTGTATTTGTCAGATTGATCGTATTATACCATTATTCGAACTTTTACTTGGAAAAGTATTGTTTTTATTTGCTTGGTTAATTGGGAAAATTGCTATGAATGGTCGGGCTTGCCTAGTAGTGTGCTGGGTGCCATCACGACCGGGTTGGGGTTGTGACATAACTATTCCATACACACCTCAACAAAATGGTGTAGCAGAAAGGAGGAATAGAACACTACTGGACATGATAAGGTCCATGATGGCGCAGGCAAATTTACCTATCTCCTTTTGGGAAGATGCATTATTGACTGCAACTTATATATTGAACAAAGTGCCTTATAAATCAGTTTTTTCCACTCCTTATGAGCTTTGGGCTGTTTATAAACCAAACTTAAAGGATTTACGACCTTGGGGTTGTGTTGCATACATAAAAGACTCTTTTAGAAAGTTTGGTTAATTAGGTCCAAAAGGCAATAAATGTATCTTTATAAGATATTTAGAACACTCCAAAGGGTATGTGTTCATTGGTGAATTAGATGATGGACGTGTTACTGAGATTGAATCGCGAGATGTCACATATTTTGGAAAATGATTTTCCAAAGAAGGGCGAGGTAATGAATGGAGAGCCTCTTTATGAAATATTGAACTTAGATAGTCATCAAGTGTCTTTTAACACAGTTAATAATCAAATTGATCAAGATCTTATTCTTGATTAGAGTGGGAGAGGGAGTGGGAACTCCCAATCCCAAAATCCTTCTGACGAACCTGAATTTCAACTATGAAAGAGTGCTAGGAAAAATATACCCAAACATACTTATGAAATTGAAGATTATATTTTCTTGGTATCTCCCATAGAATGGATGAGCCAAAGTCTGTGACTGAGGCTTTATCGAGCCCTGGAAAAGATGAGTGGATGAAAGCAATGAAAGAAGAATTAGAGTCCATGAAAACCAACAAAGTCTGGGATCTAGTTGATCTTCCACCCGGGCATAGAGCCATTGGGAACAAATGAGTTCTCAAAGTTAAACACAAAGTGTACGGGTCAATAGAAATATGCAAGGCACAATTGGTGGCAAAAGGCTTTACTCAAGAAGCTGGAATAGATTATGAGGAAACATTTTCACCAGTTGTGAAGTTTACCTCAATTCACTTACTTTTGGCTATTGTTGCACGTTTGAATTTGGAATTACATCAAATGGACATGAAGACAGCTTTTCTCAATGGAAAACTGAACGAAGAAATCTACATGGAACAACATGTAGGCTTCATCGTTAAAGGTCAAGAAAATAAGGTCTGTAAATTGAAGAGATCTATTTATGGTCTGAAGCAATCTTCAAGGTAATGGTATTTAAGATTTCACAAGAAAATGATCTCATATGATTTCACCATGATCGATGAAGACCATTGCATCTATGTGAAGAAGTCTAATGGGATGTTTGTAATTCTTTCTCTTTATGTGGACGATATTTTACTGGCCAGAAATAATTTGGAGTATTTTAAAACTATCAAGTCATGGCTTTAAAAGTCATTTGACATGAAAGATATAGGTGAGGTAGACTATATCCTTGGAGTTAAGATCCAAAGAGACCGTCCCAAAAAGTTATTGAGTCTATCTCAAGAAACTTATATAAAGAAATTTTTGGAAAGTTTTCGCATGAATGGTTGCAAATCTATGGATACTCCTATAGCAAGAGGTGAAACTTTAAGGTTTGAAATGTGTCCCAGAAGTGAAAATGAAAAGGAAGACATGTCTCGAGTTCCATATTCGAGTGATGTCGGGAGCTTTATGTGCACTATGATGTGTACTCGCCCAGACATTTGTTATGACGTAGGTCTGGTTAGCAGGTATCAATCCAATCCTGGAAGAGTTCAATCGAAAGCTGTGAAGAGAATTTTTAGATACCTGAAGGGAACTGCAGATTATTCACTATGTTATAGTGGAAATGATTTATACTTAAGAGGATATACAGATGCTGATTGGGCTGGTGATCGGAATAATAGAAAATCAACATCCGGTTATGCCTTCTTACTTAATGGTGGTGCTATATCATGGAAAAGTAAGAAACAAACTTGTACAACCCTTTCAATAATGGAAGCTGAGTTCGTAGCTTGTGCATCTGCAGTACAAGAAGTTGTTTGGTTGAAGAGATTCTTTGAATATTTGGATATTGCAAAGAACTCTCAGGATGCAATGACTCTATATTGTGATAGTCAAGTGGCTATTGCATATACAAAAGATACAAAGTATCACAGCAAGACCAAATACATTGACATCAAGTATAACTTTGTAAGAGACATGGTAGCAATTGGAGAGACAAATTTACAGTACATTCCCACGCGAAGCATGATAGCTAATCCTTTTACAAAGGCGATATCTAGGGACATGTTTGAGAAACATGTTATGGCTCTAGGTTTGCGAAGGACATGAACATATTTATGTATTGTAAAATGACTTTAGTATTATAATATGCTCATCAATATTTAACTCTTGAATTTTTGCTTATATCTCGTATGCATGTGATTAATATTTAATTGATAAATTGTGTCGAACAAGTCGCGAGGTTGGCTCTCTCACATGAGCAATCGCCTCTTACGTTAAGAATCGTGAAGAGATGAGACCTTATAGAACCTTGGATAATGCGAGGTTATATTTACTTGTAAAGGTTGATCTTGATAACTAATCAGACTTATGAATTTTGATATTCGATTATGACTTGTTTTGTAAGACAGATGCAAGTTTCTCTAAGAAGATGATTTGAGGATTATTGAAGTGAGAAACTCGGGTTAGACATTTGAAGGTGTCTAGACCCAGATCTGTACGGTATTGAATGATTAAAAGAATAAGACACACGTGCCAATATAAGGTGAGAACACCGTAACATGTATTTCATACCACGTGTGCTATCGACCAATGGGATAATGGAAGAATGAATCCTTGCTTTTTCATTGTGTGAGATCCCAAAGAAGTTACATTAAATTTTATTGGAATACCCTTTGAGATTTTACTGTTTCTTTAAGTGCCAATCAGTGATTCTACTTTAGCATGTTACTAATAGCCATGAGTGATTCGGCAATACAGTGCATGTCTAGGAAAGTAGATGATTTAGAATGGAAAGATTCGAGTAGAAAGGGAAGACAAATAAATAATTTTTTAATTTAACTTGTGTCACACCTCTTTTTTTACACTACACCCCGAAGGGTAGTATATAAGGGAGTTTTTCCAATTTAAGTGACATTATTCAAAATGGAATTATTTATTCATTTTTATTCAGAGTCGCCACTTGGGACGGTTTGTTTTCTGGGGTCCCAAGTCACCGATTTATTTAAATCCCAAATCGAGGAAAATTTGACTTTCCTTGTGAAGTTTGCGAACCAGAAATTCTGAATAAGGAATTCTGTTAACCCGAGGGAAGGTGTTAAGCACCCCTGGATTCCGTGGTTCTAGCACGGTCGCTTAAACTATTACAATTGTTCTATTATCTGATTTTAACACATGTTTTAGCCTATGATGCCATTTTAAACTATAAACCGCTTTTAATTAATTTTAAAGAAGATTGAACGTCGTCCAAAATATTTCGTTGGATTGCGTCACGTGAAATGCACCCGCCAATCCGAAACACATTTTATTCAACGTTTTAGGATTTGGATTTGGGTCACATGAAATGCGCACCCGAGTTTAGGAAGGTAGTATTATCAAATAACGCGCCTAAAGAAACTAACGCGTTGTTAACTTTGCAGGGGGGCATGAAAATTCGCTAAATGGCACGCCTTGAATTCTAAATATTTTAAAGGAAATAATTAAAAGAGGGCCACGCATTTGAGGTTTTATTTGACGCAGCGCACCTCAACTTCATTTTAAAGGGTACTTGAACTAGAAGCTCAGAGGGCCATGAACTATTATTATCTATTATGGCTCGCCTCCATTCTAATTAATGGGCTTAATTAACTAACACTAACTATAGTTAAGGTTCTAATTAATTAATTAAAAGGCTTACATGGGAAAGACTTAATTGTTTTAATCAAAGGGGCTAGGCCCAACAAATGAGCGAGTAGCCCAATAAGAGGGGAGCAACCTAAATTCCATTTGAAAGGGACAGTCAGGCTTGGGCCCAATATTAAGCCCAGACTCGAATCAGGACAGGAGTTGTAACTGGGCCAGCGTTTGGCCTGGTTCTTCTAATCCAACTGGTCCATACCCAAGACACAATAATGTAAACACAAATTGATACCAACACATAAACATGAGATTAAAAGATTTGAATTCAGATTTAAACCCTTTGACACAAATTGACTAAACCAAAATCAAACTCATTTTTAATAATGACAAGATACTTAGCTCGAGTCCGCAATTCAACTCAAAGGCCAGACCTTTTACGTTTCACTTTTCAATTACAGATAACTGGACGAACTATAGGTCATGACTGTTGAAGCATTAAATAAATATGCACGTTACAGATTTATCCTTCAGAAGACAAACTAATTTCTCCAACTTATTGAATAACTCCTAAAGTTGGTCCCAAACAGTTTGAGCAAAGAATACTTAGGACTGATTGGCCATTGTGAAGCCATAATCCCAAAGATAAATCTATAAACAGAAAGCTTATCACATGAAATGACCAAATAAAATACCACTTAATTGAACTTCACAAGCTGCACCTACCAATTATTACCCTCTAACCATTTTTTGCCCAAATAGCCTATATGCTTAACCCAACAAAACTGACTTGAGATCAACACTTAATTTGTAGAAAAAACAATGAGAGATCAGATGCAGCAGGATTCATATTTAAATAAAATACATGATTGTTTAATTAACATCATCCACCTGAGTGTCCTTTCCAGTCTAATTAGAACACTATAACAACACTATTACACTCAATTTCATGTCAGAATCCTATTAATTACAGCCATCATAATAAACATTCATTATACTAAACAAATCCAAAAAAATCATGTGATATGGAAACAATGACATTAAGCTAAAGAGCCAAGACATGTTGAAACCATTTTCATTTTATTCTTCATGTCGAAACTTCATACATGGTTTTAAATTTAAAAATGTGTACCTGAAAAGCAAAGATAAGAGGAAAAGATGGGGATCAGCATAGCAAAATAGTATCAGCTGAGAAACAACAGTACCAGCTCGAACATAACCCCATATTAAGGAAATTGAACCCACAGAATTGCTTATGAGTCCAAGAGAACAACAAATTTAACACAGCTTGACCAAAACTTTCCAAAGATTATCCTCAAACCATTGAAATCTATCTGAATCAGAAAGCTACTTAAGAAATTCAAAGAGACCTCAAAGTTCAAGCCAAAACTTAATGAAACAATAATTCTTTTGATATTTTCAGCCGCCTAAGGTTTTTCTGGATTTCTTAGCTCTTCCAAATCTGAATTCAGCCTTAAGTAACTATGCCTTTATAGGCAAGTTGCTAGGACAGCCTTAGGGATTTAGTTTTTCACATTAGACCTTTTTGAATTTCCTTTTTTCCTTAAAGACCCCTGAATTACTAACTTGTGGATCAAGTTAAAGTCTAAAATTCCCTAAAAGACCCCTACTAGAAGCTTCTAAATCAGTTACACAAGATTCCCCTATCCTAAGCTTCCTAAATTACCCCCCAAGTGCCCTATTTTTACCCCTTAAACCTCATACCAAAATGTGTCGAAATGACCCAATAACCTAAACCCAATTTGGGCAAGCTAATCTTAGCCAAATAGGTGAGATTAACCCTGAGTCGGAAGCCCTTAGGCAACCAAGACCAAAGTTGGACCTAAAGGTGTACACCTTAAGCCCAAAACACAAACCAAATTTCTGGATAAAAAATGAAAACATGAACAAAAAGAAGCAATTCGAGTAAATTTTCCATGGAATCCAATTAATACAACTAACACTAAATTACTAACAGATTGTTTAGACTAAGAAAACTTCTTAATAATTAACAAGCGTGTAAGTAACACCCTGAAGCTGGGAAAGTTAAAAAGTTCAAAAAGAAAGGGAAGAAGCAGATGACACTGGAAAGTAAAACAAAAGGAGAAATAAAGAAGAAAAATAAACTAACAAAAGAAAAACAGAAAAGAAATACCTATGGAGACCTCAACACCTGAAGGAAGGGAGTTGAAACTTCAAACTTCTCTAGATTTTCTGGCCTTATTATGATTAATCGTGTGTTCTTAACAAGAAAACATGAATAAAATCGAAACTGACCCAAATCTTCAAAGCAGAAACGAACTTGAACCCTTTTTGGGAATTAGGGTTTGGACCTTCAAACTAAGATTCGAAGAACTCGGGGTTGATTCGAGGGAAGAGGAGGTAACGGGGGCTCTATGGTGTTAATTTGGGTGGATTTGGTGGTGGCGCCACCATCGGAGGCACTGTGGCGGCGCTATGGTTTGTGATTTCAGATCGAGATTTGAATGATTTGGGTAGGTTTTGAAGGGAATTAGTTGTGGATTGGGGATGTGGAGGCAGAGAGGAAGCTGTGGTGAAGATTTGGAGTCCATCAGAGACTTGCCGCCGCCGTGGGGCAATTTTCGGCAGCGACGGGCAACGGAGACGATGGAGGAAAATAGGGCGGCTAGGTTTGGTCTCTATGGTTTGAGAGAGATGAGAGACGATGGGGCAGGGAGGTGTTAGGACAGTCTTATAGTTAGGAGTCTTAAGTTCTCAACCGTTCGATCTATAAATCTCGACGGTTGAGATTAACTGGGGGCAAAATGGGGGCGTTATGGAGGGGAAGGGATCTGAACTGGTTCAGGGGTAGTCTTGGGCCGGGTTAGGGGATTTTTGATGGTTCTGGCCGATTTTTCTCAAATGGATTGGCCCAAAAAACTGGGTATTTTTATTAAAAACCCCTCTTCTTTTCATTTCCTTTTCTTTTTCTTTTGATTTTCAGATTTTTTTTAAATACAAATAAAAATAGTAAAACCTGTTTTAATTCCAAAACTAAACTAATTGCTTTTCCCAAAATTTAAGTAAGTCCTAACTTAAAGAAAACTATGACAAATGAAAAGTTAAAAAATTGAAATGAACTATTTTTGTAATTTTTTTTCAATTTTTGTAATATCAAAATAATTAATTATCCTAAAAATATAAATCTAGGTCTTAAATGCAAATGCACTATTTTTTATATTTTTTATGAATTACGTAAATTAAATATGCACACAAAAATATAAATAAATATCATATCATGCAGTTAATTCCTAAAAAATTAAATAATTAAAAGAAAAAACCAAATTTTAAGAATCCTGTAGGAGTAATTCCCGCGAGAAAAAATTACGTGCTTACACTTGTATTCATAGGTCGACCATTACACTTACCATGAGGGTATCAAATATAATTATGAATATAAAGTTAAACATGAACTCGAGTTCACCTCTTTCGAGGATGAGGGATTAAATAACTAGCTACTGGAGTAGCAGGTGATGTCTGGGGTATTGCGAGTAACAAGATCCTCATGTTAGTGGTAAATATCTTCCACATGTAATCGGCTTTCTACATAGAGATGTTAAACAACTTTAAAGAGATTAAGAATATTATGGCTCTTAATGCTCGCAGGTCGCACAAACTATTTGCCGGTATGAATTATGTGTGTTGCTTTTACGGTAGTTACTAGTTTGGATCTAGTCCACCTGTGCAAAGTGGGAGATGTTGGATATAAGATTTGGGTCGTGGGTCGCCCATGTGGACTAACCCGACCCATTTTAAAAAGAGTAAAAAAGGGGATAAAACCTAAGGAGGTTACACGTAGGTTTTTACTCCCAAAAACTACCGCACATTTTCGTTTGAGAAACGTGAGAATGTGGGGTAGTAGTTATCATCAGAAGTTCTTCCCATCTCCTTTTCTCTATATACTTCTCTTTAGTACAGAGATTCAAAAAGGCGCAGAAAATTAAGAAAGGAAGAACACATTGAATTTTAGGCATTTAGTTTGTGAATAAAAACTCTGTTACCTGGAGATTCAGCATACGATTTGGGGAAATTCTTTTGGTGGTGAGTTCAACGATTTCCGCTGTATCAATAAGGTACACAATTCGTTGTTCTCGCCCTGTGATTGTTAATCTTACAGTAGTTAATACATGTATTGACGTATACCATAATTTTGGTATAATGTTATACCTAAATTTTTGGCCAAATATATAAGTGGCCCCTTAAAGTTGCCAATATTTTTCATTTAAATACTCAAATTAAGAGTTGTACCTATTGAACATTTAAACTTGAGTTAAACTGTACCTATGAGACACAAGTTCCTGATATGACATGGTAAGTGTACTACACTTAATTTAGGCGCGTGAGAAGCCAGTTCTTTTCAAACTCTCTCATTCTTTTTCATTTTCTCTTCCTGCCCTCCTATATCGCCCACCACTAACGAAAGCTCGTCGGCCGGTACCGTTTGACTTTTTACAGCATTTCAGGTTTTCAGTCATAGGCAAGTTCTTTAACATGAAAATTGTACATGTAACCCAATGATCATAATTCTTGCCCCTTCAAACTCCATGCTCAAAAACTTCATCTGTATGTGAGCTCTTTGGTACAACTTGAAATTTCTCAAACTAAAAAAGAATTTAAACTTTAAAGCAACGAAATCGAAAAGAAAAAAAGTTATTTCCTACAATCACTGATTAACGAAGGTAATAAACGTTCCTGTTGCACACAACTAGAGATACAATAATTAATTTGTAGACAAGTAAAAGGAATGTGTAGCGAATCTCCCAGTGGATTTGCCATTGAAACAGGAAAGAAAAATGAAAGAAAGAGAGAGAAAATTAAAGGATAAAAATTCAGAGTTTCATTAAAGATATTTCTTACCATACCCTACTAATGAATATAAAGAAGACTAATAAAAGGATTCCACTAATATTTCTAATTATTAAAGGACTACTGTGCAAATACTTAAAGTTCCTAAAGGCCCAAAACGTGACATTCCACCCTCCTTTAAGTCAACCTTGTCCTCAAGGTTGGAAATGAAAATCCAAAAATGGAGAACTAAATCAACACCTACAATGTGCTCGACTTTGAAAATTTCCCATTGGTAGAAACTAAAATTCCTCTGTAGACTCCATTTCTCATCAATGCTCCATTGACTCTTAATGCTAAAACACATTTTATATGCAGCAGAAGTATAACCAAGGATGCTACCACCAAATCACAAGTAGCTATTGTGATGACTAATTGTTTTTTAAGAACCTCACTAACTGATGTAGCACAAGTGTCTCCTACGTGATGATGAATAAAACTGATTCCACTAATTCCTCCAATAAAATGTACCAGCTCCGCCCTTAAGTTATCAACTTGGCCAAAATATAGCAAATTCTTATATTCTTTTCCAGTTGGTCTCATTATGCTTATGGCGCCAAAATATTTCTTAGCAATGGATGAGATTACTGCAACTTGAATCTTGTGCAAATTTTCAAGAATATAGTAATCGGTTTTGTGTACAGCCGCCAAGATGAATGATAGAATAATTGGTGCTATCCATGGAACTTCTCATGAAGTTTCAAACATAGATTTAAGACCAATGAGTATCGTAGAAATATCCTTTAAAGACTCTGCTGAAAAGATCTGCTTCGAAACATAAAAGACCAATGCATCTATAGGCTGAAGGTAGCTAGATCTAGAACAAGATCCGTTTTCCTTGGACAAAATACTGGAATTAATATCTCCTCCACCAGAATCACAGAAGAAAATGTTCATCTCGTTCCTGTTATGTTCTTCTCCCAGCTCTAATGACATTTTCAGCAAAATTAGAGCCAAAATTTTGAGAATCACTGCACATACTGGAAGTAGATCACCAATAACCGGCTCAAGAATTGCATAAACCAAGGATGATAGAAGGCGAGCTCTTCCACCCCATTGCTCAATAGGAAGTAATACACTTGTTGCAATAATCCCTACAGTTACATGAGTAACTTCCAAGAATGTGCAACTTTCCCGTATCCCCATTTCTTCTCTTGCATTAGCATTCTTCTGAAAATAATTAAGAGCATTTAGTCTTCCATTTTCCATTATAGAGATCCACTCTATAACACATTCTATAATAGAAACCCAATTTGTTGCAGTACCACCGCTTGAGACCCTTGATAGCACTAACATTAATTTTTGCTGAACAAACTTGACATCAGTGCACAAAGCTCTCTGAGGGACATTAAGAGAACACGAAGTAAGAAGAGGGACTTCCTTATATAACACAATAGGCAATTGAAAATGAAAATTAGTTGGAGATAAATTAAAGATATGCTTGAGTTTGACTGACAATGATGGTACAAGCAGAATAATATTTTTCACTTTTCCTATAAAGTAAACCAGGTGTACATCTCTATACTTATTTCCCTTGCGCAAAGGAGAAATAATCTTTCCTATTTTCTCAGCAACTGGAAACATATCATCACTTAGTATCTTCTCGAAAAAAGTAGAAGCCCAATCATAAATTGAACGCCTACAAAGAGCCAATCTTAAAAACAGAGAAATCAATTCATTGAAAATCTAAATACTTAAGATCTCATTATCCTCCACCAAATTTAAAAAAGCATAAGCATCCCCACATTCCATACAAATTACGGTAACCAACAACTCTATTGCTCTCCTCGTCCTTGAAAACTGGGGTTTCGTCAAAATCCATTTGAATAAGGAAATTATCCTGGGAACATAGGGTGTCTCCAGCACTCTAACAAGGTCCTCAATCAAATACAACATGATTTCCTCTAGATTAGACTGTCTAGATCTATGAACAATTACTCTGTAACAAGGATCAAATACCCTCTAATTTCTCCGAATTTACTTAAATTACTTCCTCCTATTTTTTATCATCTTCCACTACAACTTCATTATCTCAAAAATCATAACTATTGTTAGTTGCAATGTTATCCTCAATTTCATCAAAGACAGAGGAACTTCCATTGGATCCGACGAAATGGCTCCAAAATTATCCCCTAATTCGTTGATGCCGACAAACTCAATAGAGACATCTCCCCTACTTTCAAAGTTTTTCTCATCTTTATGTTTTCCAGAATCCACCATTTCAAAGATGAATGAAGGATTGAGATATTGATAACCTAATATGATCTGTATTTCGAAGCTATGATGAAGCTCATACAAGAGCTCTAATGGCGGTTTGGTACATTCGAGAAGGAAAGAGAGAGAGAAGAAAATATTTGAAGCAGTAAGAATGAGAAAATTGATATTGAAAAAATATGTCTATCTATCCCACTTTACAATTACAGTGTATATATCTATATATACACACGTGTAAAAAATATAAAATGCAATACTAATCTAATCACTTACAACTCACTAAAATACTATAAGCAAAATACAAAAATACAATTGATATACACTTGATAATTTAACATATGTATCTCAATACCCCCCTCCCCCCTCAAGTTGGATGGGAGGATCTCACAGCCAACTTGCTAAGTACTGCATGGTGTTTGATTCCAGTAAGTGTCTTGGTGAGAATATCAGCTAATTGATTTGTGGTGGTTACATGGTGGATAGAGATCAAGCCTTCCTGAAGTTTATTCCGCACGAAATGGCAATCAACTTCAATGTGTTTTGTCCTTTCCTGAAAAACTGGATTATGAGCAATGTGAATAGCAGATAGACTGTCACAGAACACAGCAATAGGGCTGGACTGTGAAATGTTGAACTCCTCAAATAATCTATTCAGCCATACTAATTCACCTACCACCTTTCTTAGGGACTTATACTCTGCCTCATCTGAAGACAAGGAGACAATTTCTTGCTTCTTTGATTTCCAACTAATAGGACTATCCCCCACAAGAACTATATACCCAGTAACAGATTTTCTAGAATCAGGACATGAAGCCCAATCGGAATCACAGTAGGCATTAATGGAGTAATCAGACTTATTTGAAAAAAAAATACCAAGAGTGGGATCACTTTTGAGATACCTGAGGAGATGAAATGCAGCTGTGAGATGAGTATCCCTGGGTGCTTGCATGAACTGACTCAAGAGCTGCACACTATAGGCTATGTCAAGTCTTGTGTTGGTGAGAAAATTTAATTTTCCCACTATTTTTCTGTAGTATGTAGGATCCTAAAGGGGAGTGCCTTCATCAGCTTTCAATTTCACAGCAGGGTCAAGGGGAGAAGTTAGACTGCTGTAGCTAAAGCAGTCATATTCTTTTAGCAAATCTAGGGTGAACTTCCTTTGGGACATGATGAGTCCATCTGATTTGTAGAGAACTTCTAGACCCAGGAAGTAATGAAGTTTCCCAAGATCCTTAATTTTGAATTGCTTATCAAGGAATGATTTTAAATTTTCTATCTCAACTGAATCATCCCCAGTGATGACAACATCATCAACATAAACAGCTACAAAAATGATGTGAGAAGAGATCTTCTCAGAAAATAGTGAGTAATCATTTTCAGAGTGTTTATATCCCAGTGAGTATAGGGCTTCAGTCAGCTTAGCATACCATTGTCTACTTACTTGCTTTAGCCCATACAGTGATTTATTAAGTTTACAAACCACTTTCTGTGAACTAGTTTGATCAATTAGGAGGCCTGGTGGAACATCCATGTATACTTCTTCATATAAGTCACCGTGAAGGAATGCATTGTTTACATCCAATTGGAATATGTCCCAGCCCTTCTTTACAGCAACAGTGACTAAAACTCTAACTGTTGTCATTTTGACAACAGGTGAAAAAGTCTTTGTGTAATCAATCCCTTCTTGTTGGGTATACCCTTTTACCACTAATCTAGCCTTAAACCTTTCTATGCTACCATCTGCTTTGTGTTTAATTTTATATACCCATTTGCAGCCTATTGCCTGCTTTCCAACTGGCAAGGGAACTAAGTCCCAAGTGTTATTTGCATATAGAGCTTCAAATTCCTGAGTCATGGCTGCTTGCCATGCAGGACTGAGAACTGCCTCTCCATATGATGATGGCTCACTATCATGACAAACATTTGTTACTAAGTGTTGACTTTCAGTACATAGAACATCAGGTGTGATATGGTTATGGTTTGAGAAAAGTGCACTTAGGGAAGATGGTTCTTGAGGAACATTGGAATGTGACAACTTAGGCAGTGTGTGGATGTAATCCTGAAGATACACAGGTGTTCTATGGGTTCTGGTGGTTCTTCTCAAGGGAGGTGAAGTATCATTTGATTGGTTGGATATTGGTGAACTGAGATCAAGTGTTTGATGTGAGGACACAGGAGATTGGTTGAAAGATTCAAAATCTGATGTGGGTACTGCTGCATCATTATTAGTTGAGGATACAGAGGATTGAGACCCAATTGGAGATGTGACACTAGTAAGATCTTGGGTGTTGTAGTGTGGAATGTTGACTGATTGGAGACTATTCCTGGATTTCAAAGAAAAAGGAAAGATGTTTTCATAGAACACTACATCTCTAGAAACATGTATCTTCTTAGTGGCAAGACTTAGCACTTTGTAACCCTTTGTCCCAAAAGGATAACCTACAAAAATATGAGGTGTGGTTCTGGGTTCAAGCTTGTCTCTATGTACTTTGGGAATAGTAGGATAACAAAGGCATCCAAAACTTCTCAAATGAGAATAATTGGGTTTTTTATTGTATAAAACTTCAAAAGGACATTTGTTATTTAGGTAAGTAGTAGGTAATCTATTGATCATGTAAGTGGCTGTTAAAATACATTCTCCCCAATAATTGGTTGGGAGTTTTGATTGAAACATAAGGGCCCTAGCAGTCTCAAGGAGATATTTGTGTTTCCTCTCTACCACTCCATTTTGTAGTGGAGTGTAAGGACAACTTTTCTGGTGAATGATTCCTTTATTCTGATAGAAGGAAGTAGCTTCATGACTGGTGAATTCCAGACCATTATCAGATCTGATGGTTTTCATAGTAGTATTGAATTGGTTTTCAATCATATTTATGAAAGCCTTGAGTGTTTGTAATGCATTGCTTTTGTTGCTTAACAAATGGGTCCAAGTGGACCTACTAAAATCATCCACCAGGGTAAGAAAATATTTGTAATTATTGTGAGTGGAAACATGATAGGGTCCCCATATGTCTACATGTATCAACTGGAAAATATGTTCAGAAGTGCTGGTTCTTTCTGGAAAAGGAAGTCTGGCTTGTCTAGCCATGGGACAAATAGAGCAAACAAAGGGTTGTTTGGGTGAGAAATTTACTGGTATTGAAGATATCCTTTTCATTTTGGCAAAGGGAACATGGCCAAGCCTATTATGCCACAAAGTATCAACATCATGTTTTTCTAAAACATTTAAGGAGTCACTCTTATTATTGTGTATGGAACTATTTACATTTACTGGGAGGAAATGTGAATGAAAAGTATGTGAATGAAGAGGGCTATTAAGAATCTCAGTACTCATACTAGCAGAAACAAAACAATTGCAACAAGAGTTTGAAAAACTGACATTTGAACTAAGACCTTTACCCTTTAGACACCTGGAGCAAAGATAGTATAATCCCTCTCTGCTACTACCAATCACCTGAGGCCTCTTCACTAAAGGGGCCTGCAACAGACATAATGTATTAGTGAACAACACAATACACCTAAGATGAGTTGCAAGGGAATTGACAGAGATTAGGTTATATTTAAAAGAAGGGACATAGAGGACTTTGTGTAAAGTGATCTGAGAATTAAGTACCACATCTCCAAATTGAAGTACTTTCACTTTGTATCCATTTGGTAAGCTTATTAACACAGGATATGGTAATGTGGTTATGTTGCCTAGAGCAGTTTTATTGAAGGTCATGTGGTTAGAGGCTCCTGAGTCTATGATCCAAAAATCATTCTTAGATTCAAAACACTTGCATGATGGTTTGTCAAAATCAATAGAAGAAGTGCAGACCACAATACCTGCAAAGTTGGCAGAACCACTGGTAATGTTGCCATTGTTAGAAGATCCTACTGTCTGAAAATGCTCCAGTAGGTTCATTATCTGCCCATATTGCTATTTTGCTAAGCTGATGTTCTGATTTTCATTGTGTGCAGTTTGCTCATCTTTCTCACCTTGCAAAAAATCAGTAGGTGTTCTATGTACATTTGCTACAGTTCCTCTACTTCTGTTGAACCTGTGGCCCTGAATTATTTCCTTGATTGAAGTGTTGAGTGTTGGTGCGATTTGAATTTTGATTGTTGTAACTTTGATTGTTGTAGGAATTGCCCTGAGGGTATCCATGTAGTTTGTAACACTTGTCTCTTGTGTGGCCTAGTTTCTTGCAGTAATCACAGAATGGTCGACCCCTGGATTGACTTGGATTGGCTGTGTAATTTGTCTTGAAGTTCCGAGTTCCATAAGGATTTTGTTGCTGTGAAGGTGCTGTATTCACGTGAAGTGAAGTAGAATCCAGGTTCAAATGACTGTTTGGTCTAAACTCCCTTTACTTCTCCTCTTGTACCAATAAGGAAAAAGCTTGTGCCAATGATGGTAAGGGTTTCATCATTAGAATGCTTCCTCTCATTGTTGTGTAGACTTCATTCAAGCCCATCAAAAACTGAATAAGTCGTCTGTCTTGCTCTGCCTTATGCATTTTATCCTTTGAACCACATGTACAAGCACAAGTGCACTGAGACCTTTCATTGAGATTACTTAACTCTTCCTACAATCTTTTCATTCGCGTGTAATAGGTAGTAATGTCTAAAGATCCTTGAACTAAATCATTAATCTCCTTTTGGATTTGGTACAACTTTGCACCATTCGTTTGATCGTATCGATCTTCCAATTCTCTCCATAGTTCTACCGAATCACTAACATACTCAACACTATCGAAAATTTCTTTTGATAAGGAATTGAGAATCCAGGAGGTTACCATATTATCACACCTTTCCCAATGACGAAATTGGGGCGAATTAGGAGGAGGTTTTCCACAATCTCCATTTACGAACCCTAACTTATTTTTGATAGATAGGGCTCTCAATACGCTTCTTCTCCATGACCTATAACCAATCCCATCAAACGGAACAGGTACTAGAGTTACTCCGGGACTATCGGAAGGATGAATGTACAGAGAGCTACTCACATCAATGACGGATTGATCATTTCTGTTCGTATTGGGTATGACTTCTTCGGTCTGATCGATAGCCATGATAATGAGACTGGATGACAAAATTGATTGATTTCTTAGTTGAATCGATGAATATTCTGAGTAGACGTGTGCAAACCCTTCACCTTACAAGGCTCTATAGCTCGAAATCAGAAAAATTGAGGCTTGGCAAATGAACGAACGAGACAGAACTAGAAGAAGAAAGACTCTAACAGATCTTCATCGATGATATCAACCTTGCTCTGATACCATAATATGATCTGTATTTCGAAGCTATGATGAAGCTCATGCAAGAGCTCTAATGGCGGTTCGGTACATTCGAGAAGGAAAGAGAGAGAGAGAGAAGAAAATATCTAAAGCAGTAAGAATGAGAAAATTGATATTGAAAAAATATGTCTATCTATCCCACTTTACAATTACAGTGTATATATCTATATATACACACGTGTAAAAAATATAAAATGCAATACTAATCTAATCACTTACAACTCACTAAAATACTATAAGCAAAATACAAAAATACAATTGATATACACTTGATAATTTAACATATGTATCTCAATATAATCATCCCCTGATATTTCATTCCTAAAAACGAAAATGCTTGGCCTCCAAATGACCATTGTTAGAATTAAAATCAATGTCATCTGGAACTTCAAACACTATAATCCCGTCGCAATTATAACCAAGTGAAATACAGAGGGAATAAACAGAATAAAACTAAAATTGTTACTGATGGAAATTGATTCATCGCTAGGCTTTAGCATGTTATCTAGGAACAAAGAACCTATTTTCTCATTGCTCACTTCTTCCATTTCTTTCGTGGACTGAAGTTCACCCAAAAATTTAGTTTCTTCCTGCTGGGGAAATTCATCAAACACTTTATCCACGTTATTTTTTGAATTTTCCTCGATCTCATATGTTTGTATCTTATCTTCACCATTTGTTTGGCACAAAGAAAAATCACCAAAAATAATTTTATATTGTAGCTCTTCCTTGACAATTGGACCATTAACATCCATTTCACAAACATGGAATGAAGCATCAAAGTTTTGGAACCACTGCAACTGTGTAAAACTATACTGAAACATGCCACCTGTTTTGTTACATTGAGGACTTTCATCAAACACCTGATTCCTATTATTTTCAGAAGTTTTCTCATTTCTTCTTACTAACCCAAGTTTAATCCCTCCAGTTTTATCTTGTTGAGGACTCTTGTCGAACATATGGTCGTCGTAGCTACCCAAAATTATAGCATTTTTATCATCATATTTCAATGGTGGTCCATCATCAAGATCGTGGCAAGTGAGGTCAAACAAAACCACATACGAAGGAAAAATAACACTCTCACTAGAACTAATTTTTGTTAAATCAAGTGTTACCTTGGTATCTAGTTCATCAGTACTCGCTTTGAACAAGCAAGTAGACTCCGTCAAAGTCGCCGAAGATGGGGAACCTCCATTGAACTCGATATTAGGGGAATCTAGAGAAGTGGCAGTCCATTTTCGATAGGCTTCACACTCACTACGAAATTGCTCTGAGCGGCGGATGTTCTCTCGCACCGACGAGAGAATTTCATCAAAAATAGACGGTTCATTGCTGATTAGGCTAGCTTCAGTTGAAATATGTTGCTCAGTCTTACCATCATGAACCTCATATGGATTATATGAATCATGTGAATGAATATGAAAATACTGATTTTGGTAACTCCATAAAAGCTGCTCATAACTTGAGCGTGGAAGAAATGGATCTGCTCCTTTGTAGGAATTTTACGAATGGGAGTAATAGTGAATAGGCAATGTGAAATCGGGTCCGATAAACGTAGGCTCTGATACCAATTATAGCAATTCCATTGAAACAAGAAAGAAAAATAAAAGAAAGAGAGAGAAAGAAAATTAAAAGATAAAAATTTAATTCAAGATATTTCTTACAATACCCTACTAGTGAATATAAAGTAGACTAATAAAAGGTGTCCACTAATATTTTTAATTATTAAAGGACTATTGTGCAAATACTTAAAGTTCCTAAAGGCCCAAAACGTGACAGAATGATATTACTACATCATGGAGAAAGGAAGTTCGCATCTGCATATAATAGTAAATTAAAAATAAAGACGCTATAAACTTGAGTCAAACAAAATATGTGACATAAACAAATGGGGGTGGCGATGAAGTGTGCCATACCAATAAGCAGATGGGGTGGTGGTTTGGGGTTGGGGTGGATTGTCTGAGGTGGGTGGGTTTGAATGGTGGGGGTATTGAGTGATGTGGCAGAAATTAATTGGTTGATTTGGAGAGCGAATCTCACTTGCGTGGAGTTTTTGTATGACTGTCAAAATTGCGTTCAATAGTCACAATTTGGTTCCAGGTGTTCAATAGATACATCCCATAGTTCGAGTGTCTAAATAAAAAATGTTGGCAAGTTTGAGGGACTGGTTACGTATATGGCCTACTTGTTTGGTAGTTAATACATGTATTGACTTATACCATAATTTTCGCACAACTTTATACCTAGTTTTTTGGTAGTTAATACATGTATTGACTTATACCATAATTTTGGTATAACTTTATACCTAGTTGAAGGCGGAAAAAACAATACCATGATTAATTAACATTGAAAAGGGACAGTAATGCCCGTTATTCATTTTTTTTTAATCCTTCAAAATATAATCCATAACCTGAGACAAAATGAAGAACTATGCAAATCTTTCCTTACGTGTGGCTACTATGTGATTTGTCATTGGATTATAAATTGTTGCAGACTTCTAATTTATAGTAATACAACAAGTCAAACATCTTACAATAAATAATTATTGTATTACTAATCCTTACACATCAATTCCAGGATAATGAATTTTTGTTTTTCGAACCAAACTCCTAAGTTTTCATCAGACCGTCAGCCCTCCTCATGCTCCGATGGTCTTAGTGTTGGGCTAAACTAGTTAGTTTTGGATCAATCCCGCACGATTTTTTCAAAAGATCTCACACCATTAAAAAAATTAGGCTCTCAATCTTTTCATCTACAAATCCTGACTCGATCAAAGTAAATGTCAATGACAATAATCTTGAACAATCTTTTTTTTTATCTTAGACCATAGAAATGCTACCAATGGAGGCCTTGACAACTGATTGTGCATGATAGGTGGCGCTACCACTGCAACTCAATGCCTTAATCATAGCCCACACCCCCTTTTTCCCTTTGCCTCTAATTTTTTGATCATCACCATTTTTGAATGGACACAAGGCAGAAGAAGCAATATTAACCTTGCGGCTCTGCCTGTTTTTAAGGTCCTTCAATTCCATCTCATGAGTTGGAAACCCAAACAAGAATATGTACCATCTCGAATTACTCTTTCCCCTTGGGAGAATACTACCACGTTTAGTTATCGCCTCCTTATTTTTGGTATTTTCCAACATGGGATTTATTCTGTAAGGAATTAGCTTCCCACAGAAGAGGATATTTTCAGGAGGATTGTGTGCCAATACATTATTCTTGTTCCATTCTTCACTGTTGAACTCAAACAAGTCTTCAGTACCAGAGGATGATGAGCTGCTAGTAGAGCTTGAATTGCCCTTTGAGTCGTAATACTTATCCCATTCTTCAGAATCATTATCATTGTAAATAGAAAAATCAGATAAAGAAAGAGTATCTTCTTCTTCTTCTTTCATTACCTTCTTTCTTGATTCAGGGGATTCTTTCATTGGTTCTAGTGGGTAGCACTGCCTCATACTAACAAGTACAAAATATTGGTGGATTTGATCTCCAAATAATAGTCTTGAAAAAGGAGGAGATATAGCTAGGAGAGGGTTTGAATGTTGAAGTTGGAAGTAGTAGCCAAATACTTATATATAAACATAGACTTGTCACAAAGGTTAGTTATTCAAACTTCAGTCGATGTTTGGTTTGTGGATATTTTGGCTTCTAGAGGGCCATAAAACAAAAAACAGAGGCATGAATTGGAAAATAGTGATACTTATTTAAGGATCATCTTCTAGAATAGCAGGCAAAAAAAAGTAAATAATGGGAAAGAGACAATACAGAATAGTCAGCTTCTAGATAACAGTAACGCAAGCGAGGCTTTATCGTATAAACGGGGATTAGGTTCCAATATAGCCACCGGGTTCAGATTTCAGTTCCGAAATTTGGTATATGTTCATTTCAGTATTTATGGCTTGTTTGCAAAATTTGGTACAAAGCGGAGTTGATTTGACGTGATTCAGACTCCATTTGAAAAAGTGAAGGTTCTTAAATTTCTTTGAAAATTTCATTCATTTTGGTGTCTGATTCAATGTTCTAGGTATTATTTTGGTATTTTGATCGCGCGAGCTAGTTCGTATGATGTATAAACTTATGTGCATATTTAGTTTGGAGCTTCGAGGGCTCGGTTGAGTTTCAGACGCGTGGCGGAGTGTGGAAGGAATTAAAACATTGTTGGTTCTGGTGCAGACCTCAGGCCTCGATCGGTATTCGCATTTACGAAAATTCAGAGCCTTTGTCAGGTTCGCATTTGCAAAGAAATAGATCGCATTTACGATGGAGTGCTGGGAGGGGAGGGGGTTGGTTCGCATTTATGATCAAAATAGTCGCAATTGCGGAAGTCCAAGTTTGTATTTGTGAACAAAACTATTGCATTTGCGATGACACCAGAGATGTGGAATCTTCACATTGGCGAAGACTTTTTCGCATTTGCGGTGTCACACCTCCTTTTTTACAAATTGTGAGCACGTGATTTTTGCCATATATGAGAATTACTCCCAAAAATTCAAAATAAAATAGTTTTGTGTTGTGTGTGATTTTCTGTGAATTTTGTGTAATTTCTTAATTATTATTTGCATTTTTTGTCTGTGCGCATTTATTTGTTAAATTAATATAAAATACAAAAATATGTTGCATTCTTGCATTCAGGATTTATTAGGAAGTAATTAAGGTTGTTTTGCAAAAATGAAATATATATATATATATATATATATATATATATAT
>MU774258.1:10934-25858 GCA_026770625.1 Nicotiana glauca
AATTAAAAGCGGTAAAAAGATAAATGCACATAGGTCTTTAAAATGATTAATTAAACAATTTAAGCCAAATAATAATCATTAAGCGATCGTGCTAGAACCACAGAACCCGAGAATGCCTAACACCTTCTCCCGGGTTAACAGAATTCCTTACTTAGAATTTCTGGTTCGCAGACTCTTTAAAAAATAAAACTTCCTCGATTTGGGATTTAAATAAATCGGTGACTTGGAACACCGTAATTTATTCCAAGTGGCGACTCTGAAAATAAATAAATAATCACATTTCGAATAATGTCACTTAAATTGGAAAAATTCCCTTATATACTTCCCTCGCGGGGTGTGTGGGAAAAAAGGAGGTGTGACAGTAGGACCCCTAGCTACCGGTGTAAATGGATATTTAAAAATCGATTAAATCAACCGAATCGTACAGGACCGAATCGATTTTTAGGTTTCTTTTAGTAAAACCATAGGGTTTTATATCAATCTATAACCGTACCGATAATTAGGGTAGGTTTTTTAATTTATGAAAATAAACCGAATAAATAGCGAACCGTACCGAATAAATTTACAATGTGAAAAATATATTTATATGTTAAGTTTAAAAATAATAAAGCATTAAATTTTTTCTTGAGTCTTAGAATTATGAAATAGTTACAAGCCAACAAGTAATTAAACTCAAAATCCTAATTCTCAAACCTATTATGCTACTTCTATTGAAACTAAATTATTTTCACCATATTCACTAGCAAAACACAAGGTATTGTAGCGATTAGAAGTAGCAACCTACAATTTGAATATATTTCCTTTCGTATGAACAAGATTTACTTTTTGAAATGTTTAATCTTCTATAGACTTTATTCTTGAATTACAACTTGGTTAACTTCTTTCCACTCGTATGATTTATATTTTCTTTGTATTTGCTTAGTTTCGTTTACACTGCTGTAGAATATTTGATGAATCTATACTCTAGCCATGTTTCATATTTTCTTAATTCATTACCTTTTAAACAGTAAAAATATCTAGAGGGTTTTGCTAAATCACATATATTATGTATGTTATTGCAATCTATTCTACTAGTGACTTATACATGATATTTATAAAAATTACCAAAAATTTACCAAACCGAACCGATACCAAAGAGAAACCGACATGATTAAGACGCTTTCGAAAAGTCTAATTTTGGTTATACATAATAGAATGACCGAAAAATTGGTATGATACAAAATTTATAAAATAATCGGCCAAACCGAACCATTGACATCATTACCCCCTGCATAGCAATATTTTGGAGTATTGTATCCATATTACATCCCACAAAAATTCTAACAATATCAGTTACTAGAATATCTGCCTAAAATACATCATTGGCAAACATCGGAGGAACTGTTAGTATGTTAGATCTATTCAAAAAACTGTTTTCGTTGCTTATTTGGCTAAGGCATCTGCTACCCTATTCTGCTCCCGGTAACTGTGCTTCACCACGACCCTGTACATTCTACATATTAAGGATCCGCATTCACAAATTATAGGATCATAAGTGAGGTAACCTGTGATTAACATTTGTATAATTTCAGCGGAGTCAGTATTGATGACTAAATGAACCAAATTATTTTGCTCAGCAAGTTGTAGTCCTTTTAGGAGGGCCTTCAGCTCAGCCAAAGTGTTGGTTGTGTGAGGGATATTCTCTATAAACCCAATTATCCCGTCACCATTATGATTCTGAATACTCCACCTACTCTTCATACGTCTGGATTGCCCTTAGCTGCTCCACGTATTTAGCTTGTAAGAGCCTCTTCTGGGTGGCTCCCATTTGGTGGTGATTTGATAGGTTGTTTTGGTGAAAGTATTTTTTGTCAATATAGAGTATTCTGTGGCTTTAGAGATGGTGTTGGCAGTGTTGATCTTATCTTCTTTTTTCATTGAAGAGATTGTTATCCTGCATAGCCAGATATGTCAGGAACAAAAGGGGATGATGTTTTCCTAGAGAATGTGGCCATTGAAGGGATTTTTGCTAATTGTATTACCAAGTTGATGGCCAATGTTGGGCTGAAATCATGGGGATATGTTGCTTGCTTTAAATGGATGCTTTGGACAGTAATTCCTTTAGAATTGGACTGTATTTGTGCACTCAAAGAAGATGTGTTCTACTGTTTCTTCACAGGTATGGCAGTAAGAGCATTGGGGGTCATAGTTTACCCCAATTCTGTGGAGTTAGCCCCTAGTAGGGAGCCTTTTGTGGGTAAGTATCCAGATGAAGTTCTTTATTTTATTGGGTGCCAGGAGTTTCCAGATCCAATTGAAAGTTCCTTCCTCTTCTGTTGCAATTATATTTTTAGTTTTGCTAATAAAGGAGTAAGCAGAACTGTTAGTAAAGGAAACACTGGCAGTTAATCCCAATATAAGATTGTTATCTTTTGTGGTGTTTGACCTAAAAGTATTAAGCTTTTTGTTAAACTAATTAATAAGAATATAGAGGATAAATCTTAGCCAAGAATAATTAACTCTAGATTAAACATCAAAGCACATTGGATAGGAGAATAAGATGTAGTCAAGCTCGTGAACTTTCAAGATTTATAGAAGATCAAATATGAATAATATGCTTACATTCATCATGTATTGTCCGGTAATATGAAAATAAAGGAGGAACAAAGAGAATGCCATTGATAGTTGCAAGATCTATCTTTATTGATTCAAGAAAGGCGATTACAAAGATTTGTCGTCAAGATCTGCAACTTCTCGTGTTTTTCTCCGATAGCTTTCTCTGGTTCTTCTACCTTTTTCTTCTGTCGGGGGGAGACCCAATTTTTCGGTCTTCTTCCCTTCTATATATATCATAAGTATTCCCTTTTGTCCAATGGTCTTTAACTAGAGGACTTTCCTCTCCTGATCTCACTTTGCGTCGCTCCCCTAAGTATTACGAAGATACTCGTTGTTATTATGCCTTGCAGGTACGACCACGGCTTAGTCGTCCCCTTACCGTTCTTTTTAGTGCTAACCCACATGTGGTCAGATTTTGACCCATACAGTAGGGTTTGGGGGGATAAAGACAGAATTTATCAAGTTGAAAATGCTCGAGGGAAGATCCATGGATATGGTGTGTCACACCTCCTTTTTCACTACACCCTCAGAAGGGTATAATAAAGGGATTTTTTCCAATTAAAGGACAATCGAAACGGGATTTATTTTTATTAAAGATTCAGAGTTGCCACTTGGGAAATTTATGATGTCCCAAGTCACGGATTGAATCCCAAATCGAGGAACGATTGACTCTGTGTAACAATCCGCGAACCAGAAATCCAAGTAAGAAATTTTGTTAACCCGGAAGAAGGTGTTAGGCATTCCCGGGTTCCGTGGTTCTAGCACGGTCGCTCAACTGTTATTTCCGGCTTAATTATCTGATTTTAGAACATTTTGAACCTATGTGTAAATTTTAACTTTAACCCGCTTTTATTCGATCTTAAGAAAGTTGAACATCGTTTAAAACGTGTCTTTGGATCACGTCATATGAAATATACCCGCAATCCTGAACACGTCTTATTCAACATTTTAGGATTTAGATTTGGGTCACATGAAATGCACACCCGAGTTTAAGGAGGTAAAATTATTAAATAACGCACCTAAAAGCAACTAACGCGTTGTTAACTTTGCGAGTGCCATGAAAATTTGTTAAACGGCACACCTCGAGTTCTAAACATTTTAGAGACATAATTAGAGAGGGCCAAGCATGTGAAATTTTGTTAGGATCGGCACACCTCTATTTTTCATTTTTAAGGAAATTTCAAATTACATTGTTGAGGGCCATAACTACACTTGCTAAATATGGCACACCTTGCTTAATTGATTCTAGATCCTTAGCCTTTTTAACTCTAATGCTCATATGGGCTAAATAAGAGATTTTGTATAAAACTCAGGCCCACGTCTCTAAATTATTAGGCTAAGTCTCTAAATTATTAGGCTACCAGATACAAGGAGGTTGCCTTGGACTTAGAGAACCTTGATAACATTCAGGCCCAAAGAGCCCAAACACTCCAACCAGCGCCGACTTCAAACAAAGAACCCTGGATCGAATCCCTGAAGCCAACAATTATTGATTTTTGCCACAACTTTTCAACCATTAGTGAATAGGAACCTTATAAAACTATTAATAATGATCCACTTTTAAATTAGACTAAATTTAAATTAGACTAAGGCATAGACTATATGTGAACATCAGTTGGTTATAATTGGAATCAATCAAACTATATAGGGACAATGACTTAGAATAATTAAATCATCTTAGCTGCTTATTGTTTTAAACTTAAACATTATTCTGAGAAACGAAGTTAAAAATCCAGCCAGCTCAACTATTAAACTTAAACCAATTCAGATCCACTTAACTTATTTCAAGAGCAAGTTTCTAACTAAGCATGAGGATACATACCCAATTCACAAACAGTGACAACACTATACTATAATAAATTCTAATATCAAGCTGTAAAACCAAGGGACCTACTCAAACACCTTATTATATGTTGGACATTTCATGCACCCAAGAGCATTCATCTATCATTATATGACCAAAGTCCAGCATTCTTCTAAATGCCTAAAGCAAATTAACATATGAATTATAACAAGAAAGTAAAGATATAAACAACAGAAGCTAATAAAATTTGACATTCGAATAAGCCTTTTATTTAAATTCCAACTCAAACATCCAACTTGCATACAAATTCATTCTAGCTCCAACTTGTGGTACTTCATTTGTTAGCAGAAAGACATGAAGAAATACCTGGGAAACAAAAGTAGCAAGAGATTGAGAGATCAGCAGCAGGCAGTAGCAAATCAGCAACTAGAACAACCCAAATTTAGTAATTGAAAAACTGACTCCAAATCCAATAGAACAACAAACCTCCAAACTTAGCTTAATTTTTACAGAAGAGCCATTTCAAATTATTTCAAGCACACACTGAATCCCCAAAAACCAAAACAACACTAAATGTCCTAAGCTCTTTTCCTCTCTCTTTCTATCACTCTTAGTCTATTAATGTGTATCTGAATCTCTAGATCTCTGTTCAATCAACTGAATCCCTAGCTATCACTCTTAACCTGTCTGTCTATATATGTCTATCTCACTCTCAACCTCTGCCTATTTCTCTTTCTCAAAATCTGTCTATGAGTGTGTAGCAGAGTGTATGGCCGAGTCCTCCTTTTTTTTCTCGTGTCACCTCTGTCTTTTATATCCAAATTTTAAACCCTTTCCGTCTCTTAAAAGCATTTGCTCCATTAAGAAAGTGTTTAACTCCCATGTTATTTTCTGGTTTTTCCACTACTCAATATCAGTTCCACTATTAACCCATTTTCCCCTTATTAAATTCAACTGGTATGGGCAGCCTGTATTTTAATCCTAGCATGCCTGACAACCAGTGTTGGCATACCACTAATCCTAAACTATTTAATTTTATTAATTATCCCTTAACCTTCTCATTAGTCAATAAAACCCCCCCTGCTATTTAATTTCAGAACAGCCTGGGTCAAATTTGACCCAAAGCAAACCAAGTTTAGGTTTCCAGCTAATTGAACCAACCTATGTCTGATCCTCAAAATGGGTCATGGATCAATGACCCGGCTAATTGACCCATTTTAATCCTCTTAAACCAACAAACACATTCGAAACCAAGCCAAACAGTTCAAATGATAACTAAAAATAACAGGAATTTCAAGTAATCTCAAACAAAAGTCCAACTAACTACGAAATTAAGACTAATGGATAAACCTATTTATCAACTTAAAAGTTTCTAACATATGCTTAAGGAAAAACTAATGAAAATTGTACCAAATAAAAAGTCTGAAAGAGAAGGAAGAAATAAATGACAAAAATGAAGGATGATAAAGAAAATTACCAACAAAAGGAAAAAGGGGAAGAAATACCTCGGAGATTCGGAATGGACTCGACTCGAATTTGAAAAGTCTTTCAATTTCTGATTGGGCTAGACCTTAAGCTTGTTTTTTCAAGTGAAAACCCAAGATTAAGGTCCAGTCTGGTCGAAAATCTTTACAGCCCCTTTTTGTACTTTAGGGCTTGTGAACTTAGGGTTCAGATTTGATATTCGGGCATTTTGAGGGGGATTCAGGTGAAGCTGGTAAGGGATTTAGGGTAAGGGTAGTCCGGTAGTTGTATGGTGTCAATTTGGGATGGTTTGGGTAAGTTAGGGTTTGGGGTCGATCTTTTCGATCCAATATTCGAACCATTCTTGAATTATTCGAGGAAAAAGAAACGGGGATTCGGAATGGGGAGGTGATGAGGAGCCTATGGTGTGAAAATGGAGTTCATTGGGCCACCGAAACCGTCGTGAGGTGATTTTCGGTGAGCGGAAGGTGGCGGAGTGAGGCGGGGGAGCTAGGGTCGTCTCTGAAGGTTAGAGACGAAGAGGTAGGGGGTGTTCTAAGGGGGGTGGGGTGTGGTGTTTTCTTTTATATGCAGGGTGGACTGAATCCAAGCTGTTGGATCAACTGAGATCAATGGCTTGGATCAGTTCACTTATGTAAAACGGGGTCGTTTTGGCTGGTTGGGGGACGGGTCAGTCCGGGAAAGCGGGTCGGGGCTGGATCGGGTGAGGTTGGAACATTTGGGACCGTTGGGATCAAGTGGATGTTAACGGCTCAGATCAACCAACCCGAAACGACGTCGTTTCATCGACGTTGGAGATGGACTGAACCGTTCGATCTAATAAGATCGACGGTCCAGATGTATTTGCCTATAAAGACGTCATTAGGATGTGGACGGGTTGGACTAGGTCATGGGAACGGACCTGGGCTGGATTGGGGTGTTTGGTTTGGGCCTTTTAAATCCGATTTGTTTTTGGTCCAATCCGATTTTTTCTTAATTATTTTCCCTCCCTATTCAAATTATTATCCAAAATTAATACTAATAATCCTAAATCAACTTTAAAATACTAAGTAATGCTTACTAATAATTATCATACATAATTATTTAACAAATTAGAAGAAAACATGAAATTCGACATCAATTACCAAAAAATTCCAAAGATACATTATTTTCTTGATTTTCTATTTTTCAAAAACACTTAGTTTAACAATTAAATCTGAAATGCCTAATTGAAAATGTAAATACAATTGCCACATATTTTTTGTATTTTTCCTTAATTTAAAATAAATAAATATGCACGGACAAATGCAAATAATGACAAAAAATACCACAAGAATTTACAAAATTGCATGCAAAGGAAAACTTATTTTATTTTGAGTTTTATGGGAATAATTCATGTGAGGCAAAAATCACGTGCTCACATGGTGAAGATATCCCAAGCCCCTGAATATAGACAGTGTCTACTTTGGTATTAGATCATTTAGGGAAAATGGGCCTTCAATCATGTCCCTAATTGATGGTTGATTAGGTATCCAAGCATCACTTAGAAAGTTGTTTCCTTTGTAGACTACCCATCTTCTTGCCTTACTACAAGTTTTCCATCCCTTGAGGATACATTGCCATGTAGGGTATTTGGGGTATTTAGGATATCCAATGGCTCCAGGGGCCCTAGATGTTTGGCTCAGGTTGCAATGCTTATAAATGAGGACTTTTGCCCATAAGCTATTTGTGTTGTGGTAAGTCCTCTAAGCAAGATTAGTAAGAGTTGATATGTTTTTTAGATCAGGTTTTTGGAGCCCTAAACCTCCATCAGCCTTTTTTTTGTAACCTTATCCCAGTTAATCAGGTGCAGCTTTTTCTTGTCTGGAGTGGTGCCCTAGATGAAGTTTCTTTGGATTTTATCAATTTGTTTGGTAACTTTGGTGGGCAGATTGATGTATTTCATGACATGGTCGGGGATACTGTTTAAGTAAGACTTGGCCAGGACATTTCTGCTAGCCATGATTAGACAACTTGTTTTCCAACCAGCCAATTTGGATTGCATGTCATCAATTATGAAATGAAAGTCTGCACTAATGGCTTTCTTATAGAAGATGAGGAAATCAAGGTATTTACCAAAAGATGTGGTAGCTTGAATAGACAAAGTGTTGGTGAGGTTCTCCAATGAATCCTGGGATGTATTGGATGAGAAGAGCACCCTTGACTTAGCAAGGTTGATATTTGACTTGAATTCTCATTGAAGGTCTGCAGAATAGAGTGTATGGAAGTGCAATCTCTGTTGCTTGCTTTGGCAAACAGGGTGAGGTAATCTGCAAAGAAGAGGTGAGAGATTTTAGGGCCAGCTCTACTGATACTTATGGGCTGCCACAGTTTGTTCAAGACAACTTTATCTATTGACCTGGATAGTCTCTCCATACACATTATGAATAGGTAAAGAGATATTGGATCCCCTTGCCTAATGCATCTTGAAGGCTTGAAGGATTCGGTCTTTACCCCATTAATAAGAATAGATATGGTGGAAGATATAATGCAGGACATAATGAGCTTGGTTAAACCAGGTGGAAAATTGAAGGCATGAAGTGTGTCCCTGATGAATGCCCACTCCAGCCTCTCAAAAGCTTTTTCAAGATCAATTTTGAGGATCATGTTGCCCGATTTTCCTTTTATTTTCCTAAAGTGAGTGATATACTCTTGCACAATGATTGCATTATCACATGCTCTTCTATTGGAGAGGAAACTGGCCTAGCTAGGCCCAATGATGTTGGGCAACATTGGTTTGATTTGTTTACAATGATCTTGGTGATAGACTTGTAAATTGTGTTACACAGTCCAATTGGCCTGAAGTTTTTCAGCATTGATGCTTGGAGGCATTTTGGAATGAGGCATAGTAGAGTTGGTTCACGGTTTCATCCATGGAGTTGGTAGAGAAGCATTTCTTGCAGAAATATGTCACAGAGTTTCCCACAATGCTCTAGTATTTTTGGTAGAAGAAAGTGTGGAGTCCATCAGAACCAGGGGCTTTAAAGGGCTTATGGAGAAGATTGCCCTTTTTATTTCCCCTAACTCAAGGGGCATGTCCAGTATGTCCCTTTGGGAATCAGAGAGGGTATGGGACATAGTAAGATGACTGGTGATAGACACGAGGGCTTGGGAGTGGGAGGATGTCATGACCGAAATCGATGGGTCGTGACGGGTACCCGGTACCTTTCTTAACTGAGTACCAACATAAAATATCTTTCCAATTGTACTTTCATTGACAAATAGGCCCTCATGTGCTAACCAGAACAAACATAGAGAAATACTCAATATACGACCACCCAACCTCATATAAAAACTTATACATGTGATATACGGGCCTATAAGTCCAACATGATCATTTTGTTAACTCAAACATAGGCCGGCAAGGCCATACAAACATTCGTATACATGACATATATCCACAAGCCTCTAAGAGTACATACTTGACCTAAAGGTCAGGACGGGGCCCCGCCATACCAAACAACACGCGTCTAAATCATACTGACCAAGCAAGCTACTCCGGAGCAAATGGAGCGCACCAACATCTTCCGCTGAGCTGATAGCCTACTTGGAGGACCCTTGACCTATCTATTGGGACCTGCGGGCATGAAACGCAGCTTCCCTAGGAAAAATGAATATCAGTACGAATAATGTACCGAGTATTTAAGGCACATAAATAAGTACATAAAAGACATGGAAGAAATATAGAGTAAATAGCCCAACTTGTAAGTCTGGATAACTCTGTAAATCATGAAATTCTTAAAGTGTCATGCATATGTGTATAAATGTCATGTAATGCATAGGTACATGTGTTCATAAAATTATCAAGCCTTTGAGGGCATCCCATCATATCATCTCGGTCACTGTGGGCAAAATCATCAACATATACCAGCTGATCAGGTGTTGTGCGTATATAACAATGTAACTTTTCCCATATCCTATATATATATATATATATATATATATATATATATATATAACACCGCCTGGTCATGGATCAATGTACATGTATAAATAAATGCAATGCATGAGAAGTACGTCAATAAAATCTCTCGAAATGTCATAAGACCATTAGGCCTTTGAATAATATCATGATGTAAACTTTTTCAACTAACGTATTTTTCTGAGACCCATGAATAGACGATAGAATAATAAGACATATGAGAATTCAAGAACATAAACATCTCTAATATATTTATGAATAGAGTAATTTATAAAATTTGTGTATTTGCTCGTTTCGTTCGTGTCGTATAGATCATGCCAAAAAGAAAGAAGAGATAGCTTTAGCATGCTTGAGCCGATTCTCCTGACAGTCCCTCTAAACCATGTTAATTATGATAAAACACGTAACGACGAGATCAAAGTAGGGAATAATCTGTATGATATTCTTGAGAAAGATTGCACCGTACTCCCTTAAAATCGCAAAATCCCGTTGCATCTTCACATTCATTCTTGGACGTATAATTTTGCTTCTGATTTATGTATGGCATTCAACAATATGCTTAATCTAATGTGTCTTAGCCATGGAAGAACACATAATTCCTTCAACCTTGATAGAAAAGACAAGTGACAAAAAGTTTTCAAATTGACAAAGTAGGGAAATAACACGACGGCATGGTCACATTAATATCGTTGTGGAATTGGTTTTTGATTGCAAGCCTCTTCTAAATTTGATTTGGCTGAATCCTTAACGTTGGAGGAGTCCTTCGGATGCATAAATTCATGCATACAATCTTCCATTACTGGAAAATGAATTCATTTACAATAGTTGGTCCAACAAATCCATGTTTGATTTATTGTGTGCCACCTCCACTACAAAAAAAATAGCATTTAGCGACGGATTTTAGCGACAAGCTCTGTTCCGTCGCAGATTAGCGACAGATTAGCTACGGAATACTAGTTTCGTTGCAAAAAAAGCCAAAAAATAGTTAGTATATAATATAGCGACGGAATAGCGACGAAATCGAAAAATTATCGCTAAATATTGGCGCCCTCAATTTAGCTACGGATTTAGCGACAAAACCTGAACGACAAAATTTATTTATATACAGCGACGAAATTAGCAACGAAATTTCCGTCGCTATGCTTAATTTCGGTATCAAAATTTTTTTAAGCTCCTTGCTACGCAAAATTTCCGTCGATAATGCTATAAATGGAAGCAAATAATATCATTATTAGCGACGGAATTTTAGCCGTAGCTATATCTGTCGCGGACATTCACTTATTTATTTACCTGGGGAACAAAATTGGTAAAATTTCGGATCATTATTAGCGACGGAATTTAAGTTGTAGCTAAATCCGTCGCCGAAGGTCACTTAATTATTTACCTAGGGCACAAAATTGATAAAAGTTCCGTCTCTTCTCTTCTAACATTGTAGAACGCTTTGGAGCAAATATAGGCGGCTGGGACCAGTGGGAAACACACTTGAGGGCAAGGCAAGAGCAAAAATTAGTAGCCAACGTGAATCTAAGGTGTGTATATGGTTTTAATTTGTTTCTTCTTCTGTTTCTTATAAAATTTTTCAACTGAAAATCAAGAAGAGGTTTCAGGTGTCATTTTTGGATTCTTGGATGAAGATTCTTCTAATAATTCAGCTTAAAAAGCAAAAAGGTTCATGTTTGTTGGAAATTTGGTGAATTTTGTCCAATTTTATATAGATAACTATTAATATGTCTATTTACGTATGTTAAAGGGCGGCCTTTACACTATCCAAATGTTTTTGACCTTTCAAATTGCTAATATTTTGTTTAATTTCTTTCGGAATTTTCATGTCCAAGAGAAAAATATCATGTATATGATGTGTACTTTTTGTTTCCAGATAATTATCAAAAATGAAGCAAAAAATAATTGAGCAGTCACAATCTGCACTTTTTGCTTGAATTATTTAATTGTTTACTTTTTGCCTCTTATCACAAAATGCAGTAGACGCTCTATTTATGATGCCACTAGCAAAAATTTGATGGAAATGATTGATTCCTGGCTTCTTAATTTTCATTTCATTAGTTGAGTATACATGCATATGATTTATGTATATTCAAGACAGTGCTTTGTGATTTGTAGATTAAGTAATAACTTTGTCCGCGTGTGCATTAGTTTTCTTGTAGATTCAGTACTAAATCTGTATATATATACAAACACGCACACTCTACATCTAAGTACTAGAGAATGATAGAGTGACTACTAATAATGTGTCACTATTAGTAGACAAACATACATACCTACACTTCCTTTTTCTCTATATGATCAGCAAGCATGTTCAAGCAACATTGTTGATAAGTAAAATAATGTGTTTACTACGCAGGAGTATTTGATGTCTTTTTTATATATATTTGTTTGCCTAAAATAATTGGTTTATATATATGTATAAATATATATATTTGATTATCCTATTTTGTTTCTATATTAAATAGGAATATGGATAATTTAGAGCGTGCTTATACTAATTTATGACTCTAATTTGCTTACATGTAATTTTTTTTGTAGATATGGCTCGAGGGAGAGGCAAAGATATCATAGCTCGTGGAGGCAAGTCCTCAGTTAGTGGTAGGGGTAATTATGCTATTCGTGCAAATATGCCTTCTGTTCCCATTCCCATAGTTAGTCCTCAACAAGGTGGTACAAGTTCTTTAGTTGGGAAGAATCACATAAATCAAGAACAAACTTTAGCTCCTAGCAGTACGACACCTGTTCAAACATCAGGTCATGGTAGTACCTCAACTATCCATTCTGAATCATATACTAATACACATGATCAGAGTAACCCAACAGGTGAGGGCATATCTACTCAAAGCAACACAATTGGCGAAGGTGAGTGCACCAGTAGTCACGGGCAGCGGACACTTGTTACTCTTACTCCTACAGGGTTAGTCCATATTTTTTCCATTAATTTTTAAATAAAAATTTTAATTTATGATACCCCTTCAACTATTGTCTTCAAATTTTTTCAGGTTAGAACCTAGTGGATTATGCTCGAAGAAAATATTTAAATCTTTCAAGCATGAATTTGATCCCAATGGAATCAATTGGAAAAGTGTCTCTGATGAGATAAAAAACTTTTATTGGGGAGAATTCAAGGTATAACTTCTCATTATATACTGAATTTAGGAAGTGTATTAACTGTTATAAATAAGATATTAATGTTAAATCTATCTCAAAATTATTTCAGAAGAACTTCTTTTGGGACTCTTCCATTGATAGTGCAGTGAGAAGTCAATGGGAGAATAAGGCATCAATAAGGTACAAAGATTTTATTTCGAAAATGAAAACTAAAAAAATTAGGCCAAGAGGTGTTGCAGTAGAAGTGTGGGGAAGTTGGGAAGAACTTTGGAAAGATCCCAAGTGTGTTGAAAAGTCGGAAATAAATGCAAATAATCGTCGTGGCGGTAGGAGTGGAGTCTCCACCGGGACTCACACAGGTGGCTCTGTCTCCATTGGGGAGTATCGCAAGAGACTTGTGAGTATATCTCAACCTTAACCTTATTGCTTTTAGTGTCGGAATTTGTGTTTAATTCCTGAGATATGTTGCAGTCCCTCTGCTGGCCCTCTGCTGGTTGTTTAAAAATGTTTACACACTTTGTTGTCCCTTTTTCTATTGTATGCTTATCTGTTAAAATCCTTTCCCATACTGTCCATGTTTTTGACGTGGATGCCTGATTTGTGTATATGTTATTGGATTTAAAAATAACATCTTCTGCCTAGCTTGAAAATGTGTCATTATTTCCTTTTAATGTGAGAGCTGAGTATCTCCACTGTACACATCCATATATCAAATTGTGGTAGATGCTGCATGAGTTCTGCTCTTAATGGGAGTCTCTTATTACCAATCTAAAGAGCTAATGATGCAATATGAGAAATATAGATGGATGATGTACTAGCACTAAGTAGTACAGAAAATGAAATACTAACGCGTATGGCTTTTGGCTTTTTGGTGCAACCTACAAGATGTTAGAGATGAGAATAGCATGCCTGAATTTTTAGATTAACTGCAGGATTAGAACTTTATTATAGATGGAACCATTTCTATTTGTTTGGTCTAGAAAGGTTCCAATCACTGTAATTCTCTGGTACCAACTTAGTAGTTAGTACCGGATTTCTATTATTAGTACATATAATACTTTACCAGTTTAAAAAAAATGCACTAGCACTATTTATATTAGACTATATCTTGATGCAATTGAACTTTGCTAGTTCTCATTATGTACTGATTGCTCATAAAATAGGAATGTGTTGGTGTTGGTGTTAGTTATAGTGGTTTATCGGTATATCTGCTGACACTTATTTGAGATGCGGTAAGCACATAGTCCCCGATCTTTAACTCAATATTACTACACTTTTTCAATTTTAATTTGCCATAATAATACATTTTATGTTGTCGACACAGTGAAATGTGTCTTAACTGTCGACCAGATTTAATCTGAAAATCTGGAACTGTAAATCTGCTCCACTGAGACACATGGAAAATAGGAGTATAAATATGATGCAAGATATCAATGCATCCATAAAACTAATTCGATGTGATACTTGTGACCGTAAAATGCTTGATTTCTGATGAAAGCAGTATACTTCCTTGCCTACTCGTCTGCATGTACCCTCTTGGCCTTACGACGTGAATGGTGTGCATGACCATTTTGGCTGGGTTTCTTCACCTTTGTGCTGTAATAGATAGTCAAAATACAGGGAATTTTGAGCCTCATTAAAAGAGTAAAGCTGCAGAAACTTTTGTATAGAAGGTAGATCACTGCGGATTTGCAAACAATGGATAGTATATATTGGTACCTTGCTTGATTCCATCCTAAGATAGAAAGTGCAGATCAGATAAAGAATATTGTTCCTTGGGTGGGTTAACTATGTATGCTTTTATATGTTAGGTTAGAAGAAATACTGGAGTGCTTTCTTTTCTAAAGTTTGGGTTATCACATTATCAGGAATTGCATCTCACTTTCTTTACCTGTTAGCCTTTACTTGTTAACTGTCACGACCCAAACCCGGTCGTGATGGCGCCCAACACTAAAGCTAGGCAAGCCAGACCAACAACTGTTTTCA
>MU774260.1:18078-53228 GCA_026770625.1 Nicotiana glauca
TATGGAATAATCTATTTTATTATTTTTTGTCTTGTTGGGTTTTAGTTTGGACTTGATATTTAGGTTATGTAGATAGAATCTACTTAGTGGGTAGTGAATTTAAAAGCCCACAAATAAATAATATCTCAAGATATTGAAAACTATAAAATAGTTTAGAAAATACTTACAAATTAGATTTTAATGATTATTTTTTATGTATAAAATTTTTAAAATTTATTTATATATAACGTCGGTTTGGTTTAGATTCGGTTTGACTTATTTTTTGTTAATGTCAAACCAAACCAAGAGTGATCGGTTTTTTAGTTTCTAACACCAAACCAACCAAACCAAACCATAAGTCGGTTTTTTTCTTCGGTTTGACTTGGTTCGTCGGTTCGGTTTGGCTTGATGGTTTGGCTTGTACACCCCTAATCAGCAGTGTCTACTTGTTTGCATTAGTTTCAATTTTATAATGTTAATGCCACTCTGCCTTTTCTTTTTTTTTTTTTTCTTATTTCTCTTTTTTCCAATTCTAATGTAGAGAAATAGAACCTTATGTATAGTCGTGGTACCAGGTTATTCGAGGCTTCAACTTGAGTTTGTTTGAGTTTTTGGAATTGTTGAGTTTGTAATTTAATTTTTGAATTATTGCAGCAAATATATTTGTTTGAGCTAAATCTTGAGGGGGAAACAATTAAGGTTTCTTTAAGATTTCCAAACTCCTTCAAATATTCAAAGTCTGAAAAACTCTAAGCTCCCGTTGGGCTATAGATTTTGGTTACAGCTTTTCAAAAAAAAAATTAAAAACATTGTTTGTTTATGAAATATGATAATGTTTTGGGAGAAAATATTCAAAATTTACAACTTCCCAAAAGCTGATTTATGGCAGTTTCTGGATGAAATTTTTTCTTGCACTCACAAAACGTCAACTTTTCTTCAAATAAAATGTTTGTCCAAACACAATTTCAACTTTCAAAACCTTTTTTTTTAAGTTTCAATCAAATATATATCCAAAGGCTAGCTAAAGACTAATTTTCACTTTTCGGGAAAAAAAATGTTTTTGCGCCAAATATAATTAAATTCAAGCATGGCTCCGCTGCAAAAATTTTGTTGATTTTAACTATTAGAAATTTAAATAATTGAGTCAAAAAGTAAATCTTCAGACATTTTTTTGGAAATCAACTTTTTCTCAACTGAATGTCAAATCAAACTATAGTTGTAGTCCACAGCCTTGAGTCTACTAGCAGTATAGGTTACAACTTTGAACGTTGCACATCAATTTATTTGACTATTGATTGCAACAACTCCTACTAAAAACTTTTTTTAAAAATATTTTTTTCCTTCACTAAATCCAAAATTAATAATAATAGGAGTATATGAGTAAACAATAATATTGCGATAAAATTATTTAATTCTAATGTTCTTGGCTTCTCTAATTCTCCACGCCTTAGTTTGATTATAAAGAAAGTCCAATATGTAGGTCGGCAGTTTTAATTTGACTCTAATAACTCAATTTTCTTATAGTATCTGTTTTTTCAACTTCGTCCTTTCGTTCCGTGGATACGAGTGGCAAACGGGCGGTGCAGGTAGGATATGGTTCGGTCGAAAATGAATAATAAAAAGGAGGAATAAATTATTCGACCCGACTCATATTTAATACGGATAAAAAACGGGTTAACTGCTGGATAATATGAGTAACCATATTATCCATTAGTTCTTGAATATGATCGAGAATTCTTAGTCTCTCAAACTTGAAGAACCCCCAATTTGAGCCTTAAAAGTTAAACTCATTGTTTATCCATTTTCTATATGGATAATATGGTTCTTATTCATATTTGACCCGTTTTTAAAAAGTTCATTATCCAATCCATTTTTAATGAATGAGTCGTTAACTGTTTTCTTTTAACTATTTTGCCACCGCTACTTGTGGTTCTTTCTTATTCTCCCTTTTTCATGAATTTTAATCCAATGAGTTTTTATTTTTTTTTTTTTTGCCTAGTTAAACAGAATTATAAACTTTCTTCTATTAACTAGTCATTTAAAAAAGATTTTTGTGATTATCATACATTTGAAAAAAAATTGACTTATTGTTTCAAAATATTTATTTCACAACTACTATAAAAGAAAATAGAACAATAAATAATTTACAAATTAACATGACCACAAATTAAGATATCTATATTATGAAATCACTGAAAGGTTGTTCGGGAGGATTCCCAATCCCAACAAATGTTATTTGGATTTGGTTTGATTAGGTGAGCGTTCGGGCATAAGAATTGTAAAATTCCAGGAAAAAATGAAAATAAATTTTAAAGGAAAATGATATTTGAAGATTAGAGTTTTGTTTGGACATGAATACAATTTTGGTTATTTTTGAATTTTTGGTAGTGATTTGAAGTGAAAAATTTTGAAAAATAGTTTTTTGAAGTTTTTCAAATTTTTGAAAAATTGCAAAATTTATCTTGAAAATTTCATGACAAAACATTGATTTCCAAAAAAAACTAAAAAAAAAATTGAAACAAAAATAATTTTTTTTTAAGCCAAATGGCCCTAATAGTTTTTGAAAAATTATTTTGAAAAGAGTTGCGTGCTTAGGTAATTTCTGAGAAAATGCTTTTCTGGATAACATTTTGATACTGCAAATTCTGTTTTTAGTTGTTTTGGTTTTAGAAAAACATTTTGGTTTTCTTTCTAAGCACAAAAATTCTCAAATATTAATCTAAAATTTTTGCCTCTAGAATATGTTTTCAACATTCAAACATTTAGTTAAAATTAATTACTATTAACTAAATCAAATTTGAATTCTAAATTCAAAAATACTAACTTTGTATACAGTGGAAATTAGTCCATTGTATGACCAGCCGAGGTCAAAGCGTAACAGGTCAGAGCTCGAATCCGGATTATATCGAACCAAAGCGCGAAGTCAAGTCGTTAAGCTCGTGATTCCAGGACTGAACAAAATCGAGGGAACTTTGTCGAGCCAAATAACGGAGGACCAAAATATTCGGGATCAGTCGGAGATCATGACGAAATCGAGAAAAGGCCGATTAATTAGCAAATCATGAGATTTGTTACCTTTAATAGAATTGTATCAAGAATAAGACTCCCCTACTATATAAAGGGAGGTTTTATCATTTGTAAAACACATTGTAATACGCAGCAAAAAGTAATACACTATTATTTCTAGATCGTATCATCTTGTTAGTCTGTTCTTACATCAGTTGAAGCATTTTTTGGTTCGAGGGTGATCAAACTCAAAGGCCAAATCTGTTCAATTTGTGGGTTTGTATTTATTCTCTTATCATCAATTTTAATATTAATCTGTCTTCTTAATTTGTATTGAGTTATATTATGTATCCTTAAAATCGCGTATAAATTCAATTGTTATTCGATTTTAAGGGTAAACAAACTTAAAGCTAGTATCGGAAAAAACATTCCCTCCATCCCAATTTATATAGTACATTTTTCTTTTTAGTCAATTTCAAAAATAATATTAGATTTTCTTATTTAAAATTTTTATTTTACCCTTAACGAATTGATTTATATCTACTCAAATATTTATGATTTTATCCTTAGAGTCTGTTTGGAAAGCCACCATGTAATTGGAATTGGTGTAATAGAAATAAAAAGGTATAAAGAAAATAAATTAAAATCACAATAAAAAGGAAAGAAAATAAAAAGTAACTTTGTAATTATACAGTGTAATTACCACTAATTCTCACCTCCCTTGAGGATTGGAGAGTGTAATTACACCCCTCCAATTACATCCAATTCTATACTGACCAAGTAATTACTTGGCCAAACAAACATGCCAAACTGTGTAATTATACCCAATTACATCCAAATCCAATTCCTAGGTGGCTTTCCAAACAAGCTCTTAACAAATTGATTGCTAGATTACAACAACAATAACAACTACCTAGTAAAATTCCACCAAGGGAGGTATGAGGAGGGTAATATGTACGCAGACCTTACCCCTACCCCGATAGGGCAGAGAGGTTGTTTCCGATAGACCCTCGGCTCACAAAAACGAAAATAAAAAAATAAGAAAATAAGAAAAGACAACTCATTAATAACTCCAATAGAAACTAATGAGGTATGGGGTAATGTGCACGCAGATACTCGGCTAGATTATTATTATTAAATTAAAAGAAAATTCCCATGAGGGAAAAGTTCATCATGCGTGACATGGCAGTTTGACCGATTCTGTTTTGAGTGAATAAACTGCCAGCCTGTCATTTTCACTTTTTTGTTTGGCTTACCTGCGACTCCTCTTCTCTCTCATCCTTCTTCTTCCTTTTCTCAACAAGCTTTGAATTGGTAATTTTCCCATTTCTTTTTTCATTCTCCTTCGCTTTTTCTTTTTCATTCATCAATCATTTTCCATTGATACAATTTTGCAGTAATTTTTCAAGAATCAAATGTCTGCTACAAGCACGCCAACTACCAGAGTTTTTCTTTTATGTCCAGTGAGTTTCTTCCAACTACTATTGTTGTTTGTTTAAATTAATTATTAGGAGTATATTTTATGCAATTCAATAGCTTGAATATTTGAATGGAGTTTTCTATGCACTTTTTTTATTCTTTTATTATGTGGGTTGTGTTGTTCTACGTTGAATTCCTGTCCCCCCATAATTGCCGTTGTTTTACCAAGTCGTCTTTTGTGTTTGATTTGCTCTTCTTCTTTTTTTGTGCTTTAAGCATGCAAAAAATAGAGGAGAAATGTTCAAGGGTTTTAGGCGGGGGAAAATTGTCATAAAGTTTGAATCTTTGAATGGTTTGTTTCTTTTCAATTAAAAATAAAGGAAATTTTATGCTTCCTTACAAGGATCCTCATATGGGGTTCTTTGAATTATAGGTAAAAAATTGATCTTTTTCACCTCACAGTTATTTTGATGCTTTCAACTTTGAGCAGCCACAGAAAGGGCATTTTCATTTTGTGCTTCTTGTTACTTTTCCTAGAATGCGGATTTCTCGAATTTTAGATAAAAATTTGATCTTTTTACCTCAAGTTCACTCTTGATGCTTTCTTTGTGTTTCTTTCAGATGGGTTCTCATTGGATTTCTTGAATTTCAGTTGAGACTTGGATACTAATTGAGCCTTCCTAGACCAAACCCCCTATATGGCTGTGATTGGTTATTTTGATGTCTAGAAATGTTGGGGGTAGATGAGAAGGGCAGAGTACCTGGTGGGAATCGGAAAACATATGCACGGTCTGTTTCCTGGTCTGATAGGTCCCCTACTAAGTCCAGTGCCAAACCACAATGGAATAGTAAAGCAAGGGCTTGTTTGCCACCCCTTCAGCCTCTTTCTATTACCAGACCAACTGCTGAGGAGTGGCCTTGTGCTGGGTCGGATGATCTTGGCGTATGGCCAAATAACCCCCCTACTCCAGGTGTTAGGCTTGGACCAGTTAGCACCCATGAAGGTTCAGCTAATAAGCATGCTCCGCGAGAATTTGAATTCAAGAAAGACAAGCTTGCTTTCTTCAATAAGGAATGCTCTAAGATTGTGGATCACATTTATTTAGGAAGTGACACCGTGGCAAAGAATCGTGATATTCTCCATGAGAATGGAATCACTCATGTCTTAAACTGTGTAGGGTTTAGTTGTCCCGAATACTTTAAGGATGATCTCGTGTACAAGACACTCTGGCTGCAGGATAGTCCAACTGAGGATATAACGAGTATTCTCTATGATGTCTTTGATTATTTTGAAGATGTTCGTGAACAAGGTGGGAGAGTTTTTGTGCACTGCTACCAGGGAGTGTCCCGATCAACCTCTTTGGTTATTGCATATCTTATGTGGAAAGAGGGGTTAAGCTTTGAAGATGCATTCCAGCATGTAAAAGCTGCAAGAGGAGTGACAAACCCGAATATGGGTTTTGCTTGCCAACTATTGCAGTGCCAGAAACGAGTGCATGCTCTACCTGTGAGTCCGAGTTCTGTGCTTAGAATTTACAGGATGGCACCTCACTCCCCATATGATCCCCTTCATTTGGTGCCAAAAATGCTGAATGAGGCAGGGGCTGAAGGATTTGATTCTCGCGGAGCCTTCCTTGTTCTTATTCCTTCTGCTATATACGTGTGGATTGGGAAGCATTGTGACTCTGTAATGTCAGATAACGCCAGGGCCGCAGCCTTTCAGGTAATCCGTTATGAAAAGGCTCAAGGTCCTCTTATAATTATCAATGAAGGCAAAGAGCCTTCTGATTTTTGGAGTGCTGTTAGCCATGGGAGCTTCTTCACTGGTGGTTGCAGCAAAGAAAAGACCAAGGTCGAAGCAAGTTTGTTAGCTGGAACTACAGGCATGACTACTGATAATATCATCCAGTATATTGGTCAAAAGAAGGTTGGTGAATATGACCTTGATTTTGAAATTTTCTACAAAGCACTTGCTGGTGGGGTTGTTCCACCTTTCCCATTATCAGGTACTGAATCTGAGATGTGTCTTCCAGCAAGAGAGAATGGATGGAGTAGATTGAGGCGGAAGTTTTCCAGTGGAATAATGAAAGAATTTATCACAGCCTCCAAATTGTACAGTCATACTGGTGGCCAAGCAAGTCCTGTACTCGATAAAATGGACACAAGTAAAGAAGTCTCTCCTGCTTTGCCTTCATCACCTTCAAGTCCTCAGTGTGATTCACCAGATTCCTTTTCTTCTTATGCAACCAGCAGTCCAAGTTTTAGAGATGTGGGGAACTCTGGTCTTGATTCTGAGCCTTTGCTATCGCCATCACCTTCATTTAGCTCACTTGATTCTCTCTCTTGTTTTCTTGTTAATAAACCAAAGTCTGATACCACATCCCCCTCACTCTCACCTTCAACCTCAGATTACTCCAGTTCTTTCACCTTTTCTCCCTCATCTTCTAATTGGTCCGACTTGGCATACCTATCTGCACAACCTTCACCTACAAGATTTGAATACGAAGATCCCAACTTTGTGAAGAATGTTTTCTTTAAAGAAAGTTCATCTTTACTTTGTAAAGAAACGTTCCTTCCAGCAGAGGAAGCATTTCCAACCTGTCGTGCTCTTAGACGGGCAAACAGTTGTTTACTGTACAAAGAAGCTTTCCCCTCACTAGCCGAGCGCAGAGGCAGTCATCCTCCTCCTAGGATGATGTTACGTTGCAATGATGATTCCACTCAAATTTCAGCAAAGTTGGTGAGAACATCCTCATTTTCTCTCCCTAGCTTTGGAGAAGATACAATGAAGTGTCTTGAGTGTGACAACCTTAATGATGGAGAATTTGTTGATACTAGTAAAGAGGAGCTAATGTTGGATGCTGAGAGTCCGATTACTGAGAATCAACTCCCAAATGGAGTTCAACCTGACGATGTATCTGGCAGTTTCTATGACCATCCAATTGTAGTTGCAGAAACAACTGATTTAGGTCTTTACCAGTGGCCTTCTATGCATAAATTAAGCTTGGCGTCTGGGGTTTTTGATTCGAGGTCCGTCTATATCATAGTCATTCCTGAGTTGAGTTTAGATGAAAATAGTTTGTACATTTGGGTAGGGCGTGATGTGCAATGGAAGGAAAGTCCAAATCAAGTGATCAACAATGAATCCATGTGTGAGGATGGTCATGTCCATTGGGAGAAAGTTGGACGCCATTTTCTTATTCAGAAGGGCCTGGCTACTACCTCTCTTGTTCAGGTACTTATTCCGGTTTATTAGTTCAAATGGGAAACAATTGATAATGCGTGCTCTTTCCTTATTTGTTAGTTGTTGCTGTCTCATATATCTGCAAGGTCTTTTGTTTAAAATTTGTAACTTGTATTAAAGTTCTTTTTAAGCAAGTGATGTAGAGAGACTAGACTAGCTTTAAGTTAAATTTCTTGTCTTTTTAACTTAATTCTTGTTATTTTGAGTTGAATGCAGATAGTGAAAGAAGGTGAGGAACCTGAGCAGCTTCTTAAGCATCTGCCTTGTTTCTCACTTGAGAAGACATATTAGATGTAGTAGGGATAGAACACTGTTGTCGATCGTTGCTTCCTCAATCCTTCTGGTTAGTGTGAGCATCCCAGGCAGTGAAAGTTGAAGGTTTCTGCTTGTGTGATGTTATGAAAATTTCTCCTGAGGAAGAGCAAACAAGCTGCTGTATATATATATACATCTTTATATTTTTTGTTGAAAATAAGTGTACTGCTCCTTTATTCCTGTTCCTAGTACACTCACCACCAATATGTGTGTGTGGAACTTTTAGCATTGTTACATACCCCAAATTCTCTTTTATGTATTCATCATAAATTGTTCAATCTAGGACCAAAGCTCCTTAATTCAATCTTGGAATTTACATGGTAAGATATTTAATTAGACTTTCTTTTTATTTAACTGGTAACTAAGATATCAATTGTTTCTTCCTTGTGGAAATTTCAAGGAGTGATTATTTAGCATTTCTTTACTGATATCACGAGGTGTTTGGACAATGTTTTATTCAACTTTAAAAATTAAAAAAAAAAAATATCTAAAGTTGAAGTTGAAATATTTTTTGGATTTATTGCTTGTTTTTTTAGCCGATATATGTAAATCATACACAGTTATACACGTATTATTATTATTATACATCTCCAGCTGTTTCTAGTTTAGTAGACATTTTTAGTTTAAGCGACTGGTGGGCAATTATTTAGGTTAATTCTTCATATTTTAATTGTATTTTGACATGAATTCACGTAAAAAGCAAATTGCAATTGTGAGTGAAACAATATTTCACATAAAAAAAATGGCAAATACCACAAGGCTCGAAGAAAATAGTACCTATAATCACATAAAAAGTTAAAAACCTCGAATGCCAGTTGCTAAGCAAAGAGTTGAACCATAAATACTGCGTAATTGAAATAGTGAAGGGTGTCTTTCTTGCAAATAATGCGATACTTAAGGGTGACTAGTGGAAATAGTTATGAAATTTCTTGGACACTTATTTGACTAATCTTTCTTTCATTCGTGAATCATGAGAGTAGAAATAGCTACTTTTTTCTTCCGTATCAATTTATACGAGGTAGTTTAACTAGATACAAAGTTTAGAAAAGAAAAGAAAAAAACTCTTGAAACTTTTGATTTTAAAAGCTTAAAGGATAAAAGCTTTACAGGGGTAATTATATTTATGTAGCTATAAAAAAATTTCATTAAAGGTATTCGTAAAATAAAAGGTTTAAAATTGAATTGTTTTGAAATATAATTTTTTTTTAAACGTGTCATAAACGAATGAAGTAATATGAAATTTCTTGAACACTTACACGCATGATTCGGCCCATCTTTCTTTCCTCTGTGAGAAAGCATTATACTGTATTGGTTAAATATTTAGGGTCAAACCATTATCGCCAAATTCCATTACCAGAAATTTTCATAAAGCACTATCTTTTAGTATTAATTAGCCATCTATAGATACCATTTGTTATATTACGGATTATAAATACCTTTTATGTGGTTATAAGATGTATTTGATGTATTTAAGCTATTGTATTCATTAGGGGTGTACATAGGCCGGGTTGGTTCGGATTTTTCAATTACCAAACCAAACCAATAGTGTCGGATTTTTAAATCTATAAACCAAACCAACGAAATCGGGTTTTTCAATCTCGGGTTTTCTCGGTTTTTTCGGGTTTTTTTTTCTTGATAAGTCTTCATAGCACAAATACATAACTTGTGCTCCACATACTTCTCTAATCCTACAAGGATACAACTATATAATGTATTTTTCAAGAAAATAGTACAATAATATGAGATGCGTCATAACATTGTACTAAAATATTCAATAACAAAAATACTAAAATCCATAAAGAAAATATTACTAAGTAATAAGCCATAATAAATATTAACATAATCTAAAAGTACTATATAAGTCATGCTTAAATAAGTACAACTATAAAGTATATTAGTTACACAACTAAGCACTAACGAAAAAGATAAACGAAGTTATGCATTTTCAATATAAACAATACAAAACTAAAAAATAGATATCCACACTATTGTCATTTCTAGTGTTGAATTGAATTTTCTTCGTTAGCATTAGTATTGATATGAAGTTTATTTGAATTACTACCTTTATGAACTTTAAAATTTATTGGACCATTCAAGAATGTTAATTTCAGACTTGAAATAATATGTTTAAAGATAAAACTGTGAAAAAGTTTAAGAAATATTTATGAATTGTTTTAAAAATAAATATTTATATGTATAAAATATTTGTAAAAATTGAATAAATGTAATATCGGGTTGGTTTTGTTTCGGTTTGACTTTTTTTAGTTAAAACCAAACCAAACCAATTATGGTCGGGTTATTTTTTCCAACACCAAACCAAGTCAAACCAACCCATGATCGGGTTTTTTTTTTCGGTTTGACTCGGATTACCGGTTTGATGCGGTTTATCGGTTTTCTTTGTACACCCCTAGTATTCATGAATATAGTAGCAAAAATAGGCGTGAATCAGGGAAGTCCAGCTAATCAGTTGTTGTATTCGAGTGTATTCGACTGTATTCATGGAGTGAAACATGGGATTACAGCTGAACAGTTTATTGTATTCGACTGTATTCACGGCGTGAAATAGGGGATTACACTATTTTTCAAACGGAAAGTGAATCAATTAACATAATAGACTCCTAATATAACTCAACAAACTCAATTATAACACACAAATTTTGTATTTACAGTTATAAAAAAGATTCTCAACCGAAAAATACCCCAAAAACATAGCAATCTTCAGAGAAATTATATAATACATCTGAATACATAAATTATATTAATTAAAAAAAAAACTTATGAATACATTCATGGCAGACAGCGAATACAACAAAATACATAGAATACAACGGGATATATTGAAACACAATAAGAAAAAAAAAGACAGTGAATACAATGAAATACATGGAATACAACAAGATACATTGAATTACAATGAAAAAAAAAGACAATGAAATACATGAAAATACATTGAAATATATTAACAGAAAATCAAGTTGCTCAGCTCCAAACTCCATCGTCTTTAGTCAAGAACAAACCTTAATTTCTGGCGAATCCGCCGTTCACCAGAAGCCAGTAGTGAAAACGTGCCGCCTTCGTGGAAATTCCACTCTGAGTTGTTTGGCAAGATGACTTCTTCCAATTCTGGTGAGATCATGCTTAACGAATTGCTGTTATATTTTATTGCACAAGCAAAGATTAAGGAGAAATTTCAAGGCTTGTTTGGTTTATCAATTCTATGTCAGCGGCTGAGATACATATGTCGGTTGTTGCTGCTGTTGGTGAGAAACCAACCAGATTAAATGTTACATAGATTTTAAATCGACTGTAGCAGAGAGTGAAACTGCTCTGAAGTGGGCTTTGTATAAATCCGGTTGAAGGAGAAGGAGATCGAAAATTCTAATGGGATGGGGGAAGAGAATGGGATGTATCAAAGTAGAGAGAGAAAGAAAAAGTGTAACTAATTAGCGTATTTAGTGGCTTAGGTCTAGGAGATAACCAAAATTAAATATTTTGCTATAAACCTTAAAAGGTATCTATAGAATATAGTTTTTTTTTTAAATAGTATTTATTTAAAATAAATAAGATGTTAACCTTTGCTATAGGAGGTAAAAATTCCATTACGAAACTTGGATATTCAAATTGAAACACTAATTCGAAGCCACTCACAGAGATAAAAAAATCTCTCTCCAAGAACACCTATAGCCTGTTTGGCCAAGCTTATTTTTGGCCAAAAGTGCTTTTTTTTTTTTGTCAAAAGCACTTTTGGCCAAAAATTAGGGTGTTTGGCCAAGCTTCCGGAAGGAAAAAAAGCACTTTTGAGAAAAAGCAGAAGCAGTTTTGGAGAAGCAAAAAAAAATAACTTCTCTCCAAAAGCACTTTTTTGAGAAGCACTTTTGAGAAAAATACACTCAAAATCAATTTTTTACAGCTTGACCAAATACTAATTGTTGCTCAGAAGTGCTTTTCAAACTGATTAGTCAAACACAAACTGCTTTTCACTAAAAGTACTTTTAAGAAAAGCACTTTCAAAAAAAAATGTCTCTCAAAATAAGCCGATTTTTGCAGCTTGGCCAAACGGACTACTAACGAAGTGGATATTATGTCCACCAAAACTAACAAGTGTATCTGAAATGCAGAAGTAAATGGCTATTCACACCCTTGAATTCCTTTACACCAAAGCTCATTAGAATTTAAGAAACAGTACATAAAACTTCCCCGGATACGTTCATAATCGACAAGTTAAAACATAGTTCATTCTCTTCATTAGTGACAATTTTTCAAAATTAGAGAATGAAGCATATTAACATATGAACAAAATATGCAAGTTCAACTTCATCTCATATTTTGTTTTGGGATCTTAGGATGGCCATTGTAGGGCCCAGCGCACCGCCTCTCATGGATCGATATGACCACGAGCTCTTCCCAGAACTCGGCTTATCCCAATTACTTTCCTGAGATAATTCTGTCTTCTTGGCCTTTAGAGTTTCACTGAATTGCTCCCACAGGTTCACTCCGCCATTTCCTGTAAATCACATAGAGGAACTGGTCGTCATGATCTAGCTATGAAATTAAACTACAGTAATGAATTCATAAATCAGTAATCATCTCGGTAATCGGTAAAACATTAGTCGTTCACACCTGAAGGGGTAGATTGTGTTTTTTTCCCATTGTTTACTTCTGCAGCACCTGCAACAGTCAGATATAACGTCCCAAAAGAAAAGGATAAAAAAACATGCACTTCATGTTTTAACAATACCATTCCTTAAGCATGGGAAAAACAATGAAAATTACCAGCAGATGGGGTTTCAGTTTTCTTTTTACTGCTTCCAATCACTGGAGTGGACTCATTGGCAGCAGAACCTTCAATAACCCGACCGGGAACTCCTGCTGAGTCCGGAGTACCATTTTTCAGCAGACGCACTTCAAGAAGTGCTGAAAAATCTATCTGCAAAAAAGATGTGGTTTTAGTATTGATACTCAAAATATGCATAACAATAACACAGATGACACGCATAGGAGCGAGTCAGCCAACTTTCACTGAAGTACCTCCAGAGATCCGTCTTCATTATAAATAGAGCTATCTGGTTGCTTTGAAGACTCATCCTCACCAAAAATGACTGGAAATTCAGCTACTGGCATCAGCAGAACTCTATTTGCTTCAGAATTACACCACGATATTTTCCCAACCTATATGACAGAAGGGAATATCAAATTTACTATCATGAGTGATGAGCCTATCAATCAGAAGTGCATAATATGATGGAGATAAGTTATATACCCGATAGGAGGAAACTTCAGGGGTCCAAGTTGATGATAACTCTAGCAACCGGTATGCAATCACAAGACCTTCCTGCCAATTTGAAGAACAGTTTGTCTAAATACTAAAATTGCGTGTTACTCAAATCAATAAATACTAGACTCTGAGTGTGTCGTGTGAGTCTCAATTAACCAAATGTATCAGTGCAACAGATGCATTGAATACAAGAACAAACCTTGGGCACACCAGAAAGAAAAGGAAGTGTATTGAAGTCAACTGATTCATGACAATGAGGCTCTTTTTCACCATTCACCATCTCAGAATGTTCTTTGTTTGAACCTAGAGAATCATTGTTTTGGGGAAACGAAACTTTTTCTTGACCCCATTTCTGTCTCTCACGATTCGCCATCTCAGGATGTCCTTTGCTTGAACCTAGAGAATCATTGTTGTGGGAAAATGGAACTTTCTCTTGACCCAATTTCTGTCTCTCTTGATTCATCATCTCAGGAGAATCATTGTTTTGGGAAAATGAGACTTTCTCTCGGCCCCATCTCTGTCTCTCACGATTCATCACTTCAGGACGTTCTTTGTTTGAAACAGGAGAATCATTCTTTTGGGAAAATGAGGCTTTCTCTTGGCCCCATCTCTGTCTCTCATGATTCATCATCTCAGGACGTTCTTTGTTTGAACCAGGAGAATCATTCCTTTGGGAAAATGAGACTTTCTCTTGGCCCCATTTCTGACCCTTTTTCTTGCTCATCATGCCATTCCACCTGAAACTTTCCTGCACGTGATATGGAAATTCATCACTTGAAAAAAGAAAAGTTATCCCATTAAGTGCATATATTTCATTTCATACAACATGCCTACAACTAGCCCTTTCTCCCACTGTAACCTATATCATTATGCTAATCAAAAATGGTGCAATTTCCAGCAGCAAACGTATCAAATAAGTTTTACAAAGGCAACCAATTTTCTGGTTTTTGCGCCTGTCACATCTAAAAAGAATGGAAGAAAAAAGGAAAAGGAGGATCAAGCATCCTACTGAAGATTATTGATACCTATCACAGCAGATAGTCACTACTTTGTAAAGGATAAACATGTCTATGCTACAATAGTTAGTGAAGCACTTCTGAATTATCCACCAACCATGAAACACTAACGAAAAACCGATAATGATTATGACAGATACGACAGAATATTCAATTGGATGAAACTAAAGTTACCAAAGTATTTTCTTTTCTCCAGTTGTTACTATAATACAACATCTGAAATATGGTGAAAATCAATAACACTAATAGCATTATGTGAGCTTCCACAAAGTATAGCTGCATAACTTTATTTCGTAGCACAATCTCATTTAATTCCATGTTCATCATGAAAAAGTAAAAACTGATGAATATGCATGAGTCCTCCCCTTTATTTCCCTCTTTGGTGCATCTTTCAGCTAACCATCCACTAAGCCTTTAAGCGATCTGAAGTTAAATTGTAATTGCTTGACACGTTGGGACTATCCATAACACATTCTTGAGAAAAGGTATGCTCAAAAACTTGGATTTCAAGATCTAAAACTTTTCATTCGGAATAGGATACAGAGTTTCAAGGAAAAATCAAGAAAAAGGAGCATCATAGTACAATTTGAGCAAAACATACCACTTCTACTTGACTCTGCTTCGAAACTAGTTCTGCAACAGCCAGAAGATTTATGTTAGAGCTTTTCCATAAAAATTAAGAAGATGCAAGACCATTGAATCAAATTCATATTTTAGAGTGGGCAAGGAATTAATACACAATCTAAAACCTGTCACCAAGAAAAAAGAGGGGGAGGGAAAAACAAGAATAGCGAACGAGGAAAACCAATAACTGATAAGAATCCACAAGTTGTATTAAACCAAGGCCCACTGCACCAATCAGTATGCCACACCAAATTTGAGCATGTTATATCTATTCCCTTGGCGCGGACAGAAAACAAAGATTAATGCCAATTCCCAACTACAAGCACCAAATTATGACCCACTTCAACTTTTCAGCACTATCAATCATCTTATAATTTGATAAAATACAAGATTGTGTAATAGTTACTGAAGTGGGAAAGAGCTACAGGTAAATATGCGTGTATCGCGAGAACGTGTAATCAAAACAGAGAGGGGCGCAATACCTTTTCCCAGAGGTTCAAAGCGAATATGACCAGGCCTTATCTCAACTGGAACAACTTCATCTTCTGTGTCACTATTTTGACATGATTTTCCAGACGATTTGCCTTTTTCTTCTGCGTGCTCTTCTTGGTCTGTATCTCTATTCTCATCTTCACCGTGAAATTGCTTCCAATGCAACTACACAGGTGAGACTGTGTTGTCAACAAAAACAGTAGTAGAAATAAAAGATTTGTCTATGTTAGATCACTCACTAGTCCTTTTGGTTGGCCTGTTACCTCTTCTTTTTTAGCTTTAGTTTTCTGCTGCTTCCAATTTCGCTGCAACGTTTGTGATTTAAGTTTCCAGCACATGAAATAGAAGCAACGGGAATGTAAGTTTTATCAATATATTACTACTCACGTGTCCCTTTGGTTGGCCATTAGCCTCATCAGTCACTTGCCCCTCTGGTTGGCGGCTAGGCTCTCCTCTTCGAGCTTTAGCTTGCAATTCTTTCCAGTTCCGCTGTAAGAATTTACCCAACAAAGGTTACATTGTATGCAAGTAATAGTTAGCATCCTTATTTTAAAAAATGGCAGTAATAGTTGGCATATCTGCGCCATTTGATCACTTACCAGACCTTCCGATTCAACAAGTGCGTTCTTCTCCTGAATTTTGGCCATCTCTCGCAACCATTGCCTTTTAGCCTTTTTTCTCCTGGCAGTTCTACTAGGACCCTGACAGAAAGAATTGACAGTTAACTGCTTGAAGACAATTAAGTTAGATCTTCAAAAGCAAATTTGAGAAATGCAATTCACCCTGAATTTTCGTTTTCTGGACAAGCCGAGGTATTTATCAATGTGCACAAGTCGATGCTAATATACAAAATAAATTAACTTAAACCATTAACAACTTCCAAGTTCCAACTAGCCAAAAACACTAGTATTTTACTAACTTCACAATGCAATATAATTTTTTTAGTTTATCGGAAACAACCTCTCTACCTTCTAGGTGGGAGTAAGGTCTGCGTACACACTACCCTCCCCAAACCCACTTGTGGGATTACACTGTGTTTGTTGTTGTTGTACAAAATGCCAGCACAATTATAATCAATCTATGATGAATCCTCTGAATGGATTCATAAGATCCATACCACGAACACCAACTAGTTTCGGATTGAGCCGTTTGATTGATTAAAAAGTACACAATGCAATATGGAATGCTACAATTGAAAAGTTTAAACGGGTTCGAAATTATCCAGAGAAATGGGTGTGCTGTTGTGCAGTGGAACTGGTATTGAAGACAATGATCATTTTTTATTACAAAATGCACAGTGACTTGTCAGCTGAGGGATCTAGTTTTGCCGATTGTTGATTGAGGAACGAACTGTGTCATTGCTTTGTTAAAATAACTCGGGACCTGTTTCATCGGTGGCAAGGATGCAAGCTCACAGAGGAGCTGAAGAATATTTGGAAGAATACTCCATCCTGTATAGTGTATAGCATGGTTTTTGTGGAACGGAAGGGCAAGGAATGTCGACCGCAAGTCACCCTTTGAAGTTCAAGTGTCTTGGCGTATTAGGCCTCTGATGTAAATGTCTTTTATTGCATGATTAGGAACATGGAAGAATTTATAGACTTGTTATATGATAGGATAAAGGAGGAGGTACATTTTTGTAATATCAGCACCACTTACTGCAGGTATGAAATCTTTAGCTTACTGAAACCCAAAAAAGTACACGTTGCAATATAATTTTTCCAATGATGGTGTTTGGCCAGCTAGCCTGCTAGAACACACAAGCATAGGAATTGAGTAATCCTCCTACTATAGAATCTTATCAATCTTGTGTGAGTTTGACTGAGAGCAAGTGCCCCATGTAAATAATCATTGCAATATCTCGCCTTTCTATGTAAGCATCTCATGTCTAGTGAAGATCAAATATTAATCTTTCAAAGTTTATGACTATTTCTTCCAAATTCTGCTGACCAATAGAAGCAATTGTGTAAAGAATTCTATGTAAACATAAAATGGATGGGAAAAGACAGCTATTTTATGAACCTTTTTTTCTTTTGAGAAGGTAACAAAATATTACGAACCTTTTTTTTAGTTGCATCGGAGTTGGGGGTTGTTGTCTCTATATTCTCCACACTGCTTTTTTGAACCTCGTCATTTCTATAAAAAGAGAGAACTTTTGAGACAAGCTAGAGACACATCAAATACATTTATGCAAGATAAAGAAAGAGATAAAACTCGCACTTGCAAATGCCTCTACCAGCCAAGAGTCAGAGAACGTAAACATTGCATGAAAGAGAAGAGGTCTCCACAGCAAGGGGTAAGCAATTTCTCAATTTTAAACGTGAATATCAAATTGTACTTTATAATTCAGATTACCCCCTTTTGCATGATAATGTCAGATTAACTTTGTCAAGCCACCACAACCAAAAGTTGAATTTTGGATGAAATTTGAAGTATATTGAGAACAAAAAGAATTCAAAATATTCACCTGCAGAACGTTGAAGGAAAAATGGGTTCTTGCCTTTTAAATAGGACTGTAAAGTCCAAACACAAAAAAACATCATATTCTATACAACAGAGCAACCAGCAAAGAGCATATATAATCAAAGCCAGAAACTAAACCAAGAGAGTCAATACCTTTAATTATCTTTTAGTATTTGAAACTATACGAAGGAAATGGATCCTCAATCAAGAAGCGAGCACAGAGCCAGGTACAAAAGTAATGCACCAAGAAGGTAGCAGAAAGAGAACATATAAAACCAAAAAATATACTGCCGTAATAACTCATAGAAAGGGATTACAGCTTCCAAAGGACATACTTTTTCGTGCTGGGAGTAATAGGATTGTCCTCACTACTCTCAGCATTTTCTCTATTATTCTCCATATCTTTGTTTTTTGTATCAGATCTATTCTTTTTCTTGCTAGTAAGATCTTGTTGTTTCTTGGTCTGCTCATCAAGCTTCTCCTTAACATCAGAACTGTGTTTCTTTTTCCTATGATGAACAAAGGATTCAACAAGTCATTTTTAAAGCCACAAATCTAGGCAAGTTTAGAAACTCCAAAACAAGAAATCAAGAATTACTTTGAGCTAGGAAGCGTTTGATCTGTTGCTTTTCTTTTCTTGGAAATTGTAGCATTTTCCCGGAGTGAAGTATCTTCCTTTGGCTCTGCCTCTTCTTCCTTTTCAGAATCATCTTCAGACTCTTCATTGTCAAAAGACTCATCTTCACTATCAGAAGATTCATGGCCAAACGCTTCATTTGCCAATAACAGTGGTCCATCTATTTCAGGTTGCTTCTCAACAATTTGGAGATTCTCAACTGCATTGGGACCATCATTGCCTTCAACAGCTAAAATCACCTTTTGTCCATTATTTCCGCCGACAGCTAAATGGCCTCCTTTCTTCTCCACACTAAAGCAAAAATATCAGATTAGAGCAGTTCAATCTACATGAGAAACAGAGAAACCTCGGGAGACAAATCAAAAATCAAGCAAAACCTGACTACATCTTTGTCCTTCAAAATATGTGTTGATTCAAAAGGAGGCAAGACAAAACCATCCATCTGCATGAAATGACAAGAAAGTGAGCCCAAACCAGAGATAATGTTCTTTCCAGTTCCCCTCAACACCACAAACCAAGCACACCAGATAAGAAAACTCAAAGCATTGAATCAAAAAATGATAACTGGGAGCCAGAGTTGAAGCAAACAAAAGCAGTAATCAAGAGGAAACAACTCAAGAACAGAATGAGGGGGTTACAGAAACAATGCAAACTAATCAAGTGCACGTGAGAACCATAGTGCTCAGAAAAGAAAATCCACAACATTGAGGGTGTATTTGGCTGCAGAGGAAGACATTCTCCGTGAAAAATGTTAGTGCTTGATTGAGGTTGAGTATATACCCTTGTCCAGAAGATGGGGAATAGTTATGGGGTTTGGTGTTATTTTCAAGTATCAAAGGTTAACAACGATGTCAAAGTGTTGGTTGAAGCAAGTAAATATGGAGTAAGAACTGAGATATTTGTAAATGAAAAGAACTTCCGCCTATAAGTGAACAAAGTCATTTTTCGAAAATTCTTTCTGGGAAAATGCTTTCCCCAATTCAAGGTAAATAAACAGTACAAATTGATTTCATCAAGGAAAGCATTTTCCATTTACTTTTTTTACTCCATACCAAAGAGACACCCAATCCAAAAATTACTACTATAAGGTAGGGGACACATTTGAGTAAACAGAAGCAGAAATAAACAGGAAAAAAGAACTTGTGAATCTTAAGGTAACACAAAAAGAGTTTAATTTTTTCTTTTTTAACTTAGGGAAAAGAAAAGCTATAGGCAATAACTGAAGCAAACAAAAGCAGTAAACAACTTAAGAATGTAAGGAATAAGAAAAAAGATTCAACCTTTTCTTTTAACTTAGGACACATGCAGAAAATAAATAAAAAAAGGAGAAGGAGGGAGTTACAGAGACACCCACAGCATGGAATCCAAAAATAATAAGCTATATAATTGAAGGAAACAAAATGAGTAATCAACAGAAAAAGAAAATCAAGAATGGAAGAAAACATTAAAAAAATTTATCTTAGGGCACAGAAGCAAAACCCACAACATGGAATACATAAATGATAAGGTAGAAGCAAGAATTGAAGCAAAACATAAAAAGATTGAATATTTACAGAGAGGAGGATGCCATGAGGACAAGAAGCATGGAGCTGAAAAGTGCGGAGAAGATAAGAAGAGAGATCATTAATGGTTGTGTGTAGTTGGGGTTTGAGAAGGAACCAAATCCTTTTGAAACCCTCAGTTTTTTGCAAGTCACTTAGAATGTCAGGGTCTTTGAACAACAACCGAAGCCTAACGCCCTCCATTTCTTACATGCAAACCCAAAGAAAGGAGCAATTTCTGGTGGCAGAGACTGAAGACTCTCTTCTACTTAAAACAGTTAAACCCTTGCTGTTTCCGGCAAAAACCTCACTAAATTGCCCATCTAGTCCATTTCACCCTCTATTTTCTTTGTTACAATTTCCAAAGGCTATATTTAAAAACATTTTTTTGTTGAGCTATTTGGCTAAAAGAAAAATAAGGCAAGCATTCTTAGATCCCCTTTGGACATAAAAAAAAAATACTTTTTTTCCCAAAAAAATTACTACTCTTTTTTTGGAAATAAACTTATGTTCATAAATTTTTTAATTTTCACGATGCATTTTGAAAATTTTTAAAAATTTAAAAAACATCAAAAATTATTTTTTAAAATTTTCACTCAAATCACTCACAAATTTTCAAAAATAACCCAAAATTATATTTATGTCCAAACACAACTCTATAATTTCAAATACCATTTTCACTTAAAAAAACAAATACACCATGTTTTGGAGTTTTACAATTCCTATGTCCAAAACGCCCACTTAATATGTTATAAATTCTTTAACAAGTGTAGAGGAAAGATTTAAGTCTTATTAAAACAATCCAACATATAAAATTAGAATACAATAATTCCAGCTCTACTAAATTTCAGGAGTGTTATAAATAAAAATTTATTTAAGGTGAGTGTCAATATTTTAGAGAGATTTTAGGGTTTGTTACTTGGTGGCTAAGTTATTTTTTTTTTCAATAAATAGAGGGGTTTTATTCCATTGTAATTCGTCTCAAATCAATAAAGAATTCTGTCTCTCTACTTTTCTATGCAATACTCTTCTTCTTCTTTTATTGTTTCAGAACACGTTATCAGCACGAGACTTTAACCAATTGAGTAGAGGCAACTACTTTGGTCGCCAGACTTTAGGATACGTACATGATGCTCAATTTGTACATAATATTGATCATAATGATTGTCAATTATTCTATGAACTTCCTTCCGGAATAAATTTTGGATCTAAGGTAAGTACTTTATCTTATTTTTCTCTTTTAAATTCTTGACATTCTATAATTTGATTTTAAATACAAGCAAAGACAGTAAATTTTAATTGTAACTCTAATGGAGTTTGTAAGAAATTATACCTATCCAAAGTGATAAAATTTCTATGTCTTGCCATGATCAAATTCATGTATGATTGTGAGCACAAGAAGTGGAAACTCATCCCATTGAATTTGCTTTATTCTCATTCTCTTAAGAGAATATGATAGCAATATGTGATAGGTCTGAAAGAAGACAAAATTATTATCGTGATGATATCAATGGATGTGGACGTGGTAATAGACGAATTATCGTCATTGTTGTGTAATGAGAATAATAAGGATTTTCAAAATAATCCTTCACTATGTGAAAGTAATATTTGTTATCGATTTGACATGAGATTTTGTAAAGAACGTATAGATGATTATGGTCTATTTATGATGTGAATGTGACAACATCTGATTTATAAATGCATATTCTTTCTTGAAAGAATATGAATGTGCTAGTGGTAGTGGGTATAGCACACTGATCTCTAGAAAGAGGTTTGAGATGAAATAAGAAAATAATTTTATTATTATGGCGTGAATGGTCATTGATCAAGTACCTATTTGTGATTGTGCCAAAATATTATGGCAATGTGATTATTACGAGAAAAAGTAATAGAAGTTATCTTGCCCATAATGATTTTGACCATGACCATAATGGTATAATTTTTTCCTAGAAAGACATATTCACCATATGGATGTTGATAAATATGTGGTAGTACAAAATTAATTGAAAGCTCTAGAAGAGCCAATTATACTACTTTGGAGAAATAAAATTAATTATCAATAATGTATGGTGACGTAGTAAGTCTCAAAGAAACTTATTATGTTTCTAAAGTATTCGCGAAAGCGATCGGTTATATATATTGAGACTACAAATAAAGGAAAGATTTAATATCTTCTAATACTACAACTTATAGTGGGGTAATATGTATGTGAAAAGCTACCCGATTTACTCTCCAATTTGTATTACACAAACAAAAGAATGTCATAATAAAGTATAAGTTTATTGATATAAAAACTCATATCATAATAAACTTGGAGTTTATTCATAATTGCACACGTCATGATGTAAACCTAAAGTTTATTAATATTGATAAGTTATCCAGCTAACATAATTTGTTTACCCTTGTTAATTTAAGTATGATGTGTAAAAATAAAAGAGAATTCACATGGGTAAATATTAAAGAACTAGAAAATTCTTTATGAATTCTCTTATGTTTCTTGTTCTCATTAATTAATAGACCAACTAAAATTGAGATTGAATCTCAAGAATGCTGAAAATATTAAAGGTGAATATGGGCCTATTCACTTGCCGTGTATACCACTGTCGCGCCCTCTTTTTCCACGCGAAGTCCGGGTTTCGACATTTTGGGACAACTCTTTCCTTTTGGAATTGGGTAAGAGATTTGAAGAGTCACCACCTAACGGATTAAGGTGCGTTAGGGCACCTAGAACAAATAACTCATGAAACTAGTTTATATCACCAGAGATTGGGTAAGGGCTCAAAATTACCTCGAGGGGAAGGTGTTAGGTACCCCTCGAGGTCCACAACGGTGGGTCCCGCCCAAACTCAATTAAGCGAATTAGTCTTAAAGGAAAGTTAGACAATTTAAAACAAATCTATAATTACTTTAAAACAAGAATTAAAGGGGTCCTACGTTTTTTAGCCTATAGGATTATTTCCATGCAATACTTGGTAACTTTCCCTAAATTGGGGTGTTACGCATAGCATTAACGCACGAGTCATCATCTCCTTTACTATACCATTACTATCTTTCAGTTGTTACCTAAGCATTCTAGTAGGTTCTAATGCGTACCTTATGCGTGCACTACCTGTCTCATACCTATAGTCCTGGAGGTGTTTAGGACTTCTATTTATGAGGGGTCTAGACTCACATACGTTGCTTAAAAATGAGAAAACTAAGCGACAAACAAAATTCAGATAGGACGATCATGTAAGGAGCAAATAAGGGGCTCATATTAACCTCCACAAATAGACAACTAATGCATGCAATTCAAACAAATAAAATTTTATAGTTTAGATTCCTATAGACAACTAGATGAGCATGAACAAAATATACAACAGCTTTATTAAAACAAGCATTGGGACCTACGGGCTTGCCTACTGATTTGATTAAGCTCTGAATCTAGGCATGTTTCAAGCAACATGAGATCACAATTTTTTACCAGAATTCTTAATAAACCTAAAGGTTTTCTTATTGATAACTAGAACAAAATGATATCTAAAAGTTGATTAAAGCCTTATAACATGATTTCTAAGCGAATTATTGATTTTTAACTCATGAAAACAGATTTTTATCTCCTTACATCCTATAGGCATATTTTCTAATTTGCATAATTAATTATAAGCTCTTATAGACATGATTTCTAGGTGCCAAAATTGATTGATTTTGTTCCTATAGGCATGGTATCTGAATTAAAACTGATTTATTTAAAACCTTATAGGCATGATATCTAACTGATTGAGTTAAAACGCTATAGGCATGATATCTTACTGATTGAGTTAAAAACTCTATAGTCATTATATGTAACTTATTGAGTTTAAACCCCTATAGTCATGTTATCTATGAACCAGCTATGGGCAGAAATCATACGGATTACCAGAAAAACAAACATAGAAATCCTATAGGCATAGTCACTAATGCATATTTAATTGAAACATGTGTAAATCCTATATACATGATTTCTAATGGCAGAATTAATGGCAGGGATCCTAGGCAGTGCCCACACTGGGGGTGGTAAGAACCTATATAACTAATAGTAGAAGTTTGAATTGCAGTATGTAGAGGGTATGGGAACAGGTTTAGAAGACAGATAATTTTCAAAAGGATAAGGGAAAGTGAACAGATTCAGCAACTAGTGCATACACGAGAGTAACAAAACTGCACAAACAAACTCATGTTTATCATATAATTCAACTAAGTTGATATTGGTTCAGACTAGATACTCATATTAGCACTTAAAGTGATCACAAAATCTAACATACAAGATTAGCCACACCTTGCTCGTATCTAACAAATGACCGGAACAGGAAGCATACAACTGAATTGGATAGGGTTTCACATTATAGCTTAGTTCAGTATTGTCACTAAGTGGAATCACGTAGTCAAATAACAAACAGAATCATGCTGAAATTTTAAACTAATAAGCACATGGGATTGAATAGAATAACAGAGACTAAAGCATGCAGTTGAGAAAGTAGTAACAGAAAAAATGTCGAGGTTGAAATAAACTATAAGATAGATAACATGCACTAAAACATGCCAATTGAGAAAAGAGTAAACATGAATTATAGATCACACAGAAACATGTTGAGGCTTGAAATAAGCTAACCAAATAAGCACATAGAACATAATGGAATAACACGGGTTAACACATACCGGTTAGGAAGAAAGTAAACAGGAATGTAATGGTACTTTGGATCCAAAGAGTTCGGCCTTGGCTTCCAGCCAGCTAAACAATGTAGAAATCAGAGTAGTTCAAATAGAGAGAACTCAAATCCTTTGAGGAAAAGCAGAGAGTCATTGAGTTGTAAAGTGAGGAAATTGTAAGAGTGCGTAAGGGTGAGTGTAAGCTTGTAAGCGTGTGTGAGCTTGTATGTGTTTGAGTCTGAGTATGTTTTTGAAATTAGAACAATGAAAGGTTTTATAACATATAGTAGAGTAAAATCAAATAAGGTAGGAGAATCAATGGTACACAAATAAGGCAAGGAGATTAGTTAATTAATCAATTATGGCTAACGTGAATCAATTAATAGGCAGAATTATGGAAGTATCTCTTACATGGAATAAATCAACAGTTAAGATTGAGGTCTAAATAAGGTAAGTAGTAAGTCCAGAGATCAATTAAAAGTCAAAACACAAAACCAGGCTAATAGCACGGATAATTAATCACATAAATAAGGTAAAAAATATGGTAAAATCTTAATAAGAAAATGAGGGTACTAAATTCAAACCCTAATTTGGGTAATAAAATCAATTAATATTTAATTGACAGAATTAAAGGTAAATGGACAAAAAATAGTAGGATAACAGTCAAATAATCAAAACCCTAAGAAATACTAAGACATATACATGGAGCTTGATTAAATCAAGTAAAAATCAGTCGAAAAGTAAATAAGAAAGTCAGAGATGAAAACATTTGCAGAAATCCATCAGAAATTAAAACCCTACCTTTAGGGTAAATGAAATCGGTCGATAATAATAGTAAGAACAGAAAATCTTAAGGGCGAAATACCAAACAAGCACAAAATCATTTCAGATCTAAAGAGATCTAAACGGATTCAACCAGAAAGTAGCTAGGTTCATAAAATAGACAGAAACGAATCAAATCTGGTTTGAACCAGAGATTTAAAACCCCAAAAATACGAAGATACTCGTACTCACAGATATCAGAGTGAACATAGACGGAATAATCGAGAAAGGAGAGACTTTGAACCAGATTTGGTTCGAGTCTCTTGAGAATTACATCAATCAATGTAGAAATCGTATAACCAGTAGAGATAAGAGGCCAAATAAGGCCCAAGATCGAAGAGAAACCCCATGGATTGAAGGGGTTCAGGTGACGGCGGGCTAGGGTTAGGGGAAGGTTGAGAGAGAAGAGAGGAGGAAGGGATTGAAGGGCGGCGGATTTTTAGAAATGAGGTAGGGTTTTGGGGGAGGGGGAGTAGTGTAATAAAAATGGAAGGTGGATCCTAATTTAATTGGGCCGGAGTGGAAATCGGGCTAAGGTACGAAAATTAAAAGAGGTTATATGTTAAATACCTAATTAATTTGATAAAATAATTTATAAAATACCTAATAAATGATAAAATGCTATTTATGCATGAAAATAATTTAAAATAATTACTTAATGTTATAAAAATATAAAAATTCATTTTCTGTGCAAATAATATAATTATGCATATCTGGGCTATTATTGCAATTATAACCTAAAGATACAAATATAATTATGCATAAAATTATTAAACCTTAATATAAATATAAATGATAAAAATCAAGTAATAAATCATAGTAAAATTAATTGTCATGTAGTTAGTAATAATTTAGATAATAAAATGCAGGAATAAATTAATTAAAATCCTTTTAAAAATTATAAAAAATACTGATTGATGTTCATGCACTATTTTGAAAGTGTATATGCATTTTAAAAATATATGAGAGAAAAATTGGGTATCAAAAACCACATAATATGCATCTATGAGATGGTTACATGTGCGATTATTATTAATCCGCAACTTGTATTTGCAAGGTAACTTGCTCAATAATTTAATTTAGAGCATAATTTTTACATTTTCTATTCAAGATATTTCATCTTGATAAGTTGGTTTACATCACAGTTTATTTAGCAAAATAATTTATTGGGTGTCTCCACTTAATAACTAAACTTTTGCTTATGAGAATAAAGTTATCTATATCAGTTTGATATACGTTATATACGAAAATATATTACACTCTCCAATTACAAGTGGTTCAGCGTTAGGAACCAAATAATCTCATCTTATTATTATTGATGTGCGATGTATATTTTAAATAACACCATAATGCACAAATATGGATTTCCTAAGTTGAGGAAGCAAATTAGTATTTCTAACATGAGGGGGAGACATGATAGGCAGTTGAGAAAAAGTTATGTGGAATGAATTATCATTTGTATCTCTAGATTCTCGAAGATAATATGAACTTGAAGTCCATAAAAAGATAATTCATCTACAATATATTGTAAAGCATATTAGACGCATTTGCTGACCCAAATAAGTAACTATATTCTCGCTACAAATGTTACTATTAGAATAAGTATTAGAAGGATAAAGTCTATGGTACGCTTAAAGCGTATAGACAAATCGGTTTCAAATAAAATTCTTCATAAAGAATACGAGCAAATGATCGAAATGATCATAATAAGGAGGCAAGTGATCTAGAAGATCACATGACATAACACTTCATAAAATCTTAGGAGAGGTTCAGGTATCTGAAAATATGAATGAAGACTATATTATGTCTTTTTGAATTAAAAAAATAAGTTGGAACCGATATAAAATGATCGTCTAACGTTAACTATATATGAGGCTCTTAAGTCTGGAGGTTTCATATTAAAGGCATATAGTTTTGGACCTACAGTTCAAACACTTGAAAGTATAAATTCAATGGTGTGTGCAATCACTTTTATCTATTTTATATATCTAGCATGACATGAAAATTTGATATGCATCTGAAGTCTATTTATATGGCTTATATGACTTAACTTTTATGACAATTCCTGAATAGTTTAAATAACTTAAAGCATATACAATTGTTGGTTTTGAAGCACCACATTCAAAGTGCAATTTGTGTATATATGTATCTTGCTATAACTATATGTATGATAATGTGGCGGTGGGAATACCTCTATGGAGATATTGAAGAGCCATTCCACGACATTATATGAAGACATTATATATCCATCAAGAATGATGAGGTGCAATATAGTTAATATAGTTGATTTGTTTATCAATCCCTACCAACGATCTTTTGAAGATGGTGCACAAGATTATAATATGAAGGCTTAAAGATATGAATTGATGCTCTCATTAGGGGGAACTAATACGCGTTGTACTCTTTTTTCCTTACAAGGTTTTGTCCCACTGGGCTTTCCTTACAAGATTTTTAACGAGACAACCAAAAGGCGTATTGTTAGATATGTGTACTCTTTTTACTTCACTAGATTTTTTTCCACTTGGTTTTATTTTAGTTAAGATTTTAAAGAGGCACATTATTTGTTTTAGACATTCAAGGGAGGGTGTTATAAATATAATTGTATTTAAGGTGAATGTCTATATTTTAGAGAGATTTTAGAATTTTTTACTTGGTGGCTAAGTCACTTTTTCCTATAAATATAGGGATCTTATTACATTATAATTCATCCTAAATCAGTAAGAATTCCGTCTCTCAACTTTTCTGTGCAATATCCTTTTGTTCATAATAAGAAGAATAATGTTTAATATTTGAAGGTGATAGATGGAACTTTTTTTTTCTCATAATTTTATCGGGTTGAAAGTCCATGGATTATCAGTTGGAATTTTAGTTATAGTTTGGTGATTGTAACTCTAACATGTGCTATATTACTTAGGCAGATTGCCAAGTAACTATACTATACTCACTTTAAAAAACTTTCTTATTCGATGAATTGTGACTTTCTCACTTGAGCTTTTTGTTGAATTTTTATCTAAGATTGGCCCGAAGTGAGTGACACTCATCCTTTATTTTATACCTCAGTCTACCTGCTATTTTCCTCTTTTTTTGTCTCACTTATTCATTGTGCATCCTTATCCCAAAAAATTAAAAAATAAAAGAATTAGAAGATAATTTTACGAGAACTAAGAGAAAAATAGATTCTTGTAGATTTCTTTATTTGCATCATCATTGATCATCCCCATCCGAAAGAATTTTGAAAGGATTTTATGAAATAAGGAAGAAAAAAAACAATTCATAACTTGTTATGATAAATATCACATTACGGTAGATGTCTACTCTTCTTCCATGATCTTCATCTTAAATGCTTAATGACATATTCAATGATATATTTTGTATGTTCAATGACATATTTCATGACATATTTTCTTCACTTTTTATACCTATATAAATGCCTTGTAATAGATAGGAAAATACACACAATTGAAGAAGAATATCTCTTCCTTCTCTCTATCTCTACTTCTTGTTCGTGTTTTACAAAATTGCTTTTATTTCTTGTTCATGTTACTAAATTGCTTTTATTTTATAATACGTTATCAGCACGAGTCTCTAACCAATTGTATATATATCTACAAAATTTTCTACATCCGGAAAGATTACAATTAGAAGTCATACATATCATCTCATGGTTAGATGTAAAGAGAAAACTACATATGGTAAGTAATGAAACGTAAAAAGGTATGATTATCTTATACTTGTCATTTCCTTAATATCACATATGCACACAACTTCGTACTACACATGTATTGCATAAGCACATATTAATATTACATCTTTTATATCACATAAATGGATTGAAATTTTCGAAGTTCTAAATGTGAAAATCATAGTAGCAGTTAATTGTTGATATGATGCATGTCATGGTAACCAAAGATATGTTATATAAGTTGTGTTATGCATATTTGTGTGTCAACTATCTTCAGTCTGTCCTGGCGCTTTTAATATTTTCTTTTACTTGGATGAATATTTTTTCCTTTTGGGTTTTTACCCTTGCATATAGTAAAAAAATAAAAGGAATAAAAAAAAATTGTTCATACTGATTAGAAGCATAAATTATCTTAAAGAAAACAAGAAATACTTCATATCTTTATCTAGGTTGATTAATTACTTCTTTGAAATTTGGAAAACAAACCAGCTATTGAGAAAGTATACTTCATAATTTATGATTGTATCATTTGAAAGCAAACAGTGATTAGTATGACTACTAGAAGAGGTATTTTCGAGTATCCATGATCTACTTGGTGCTTTCTATTAACTTACCATTTTCAAGTATTTTATATGAATGATGCATAAGCTACAACTGGTAAGTTGTTATCTATAATGTTACTTTTCAGAAAATATAAATGCTGAATTTATGTATTAGTACTATATATGTGTTGTTTCCTATATGTTATACTTTTGATAAATTTATTCACTAAGTGCTTGGTTGAATTGAGTGAAGGAAAGTCATGGCGTTAAATCAAATCCAATAGGCAGGGTATACCCCGAAAATAATAATATTTTTGAGAGATGCTCAATAAATATTATGACAATGATTTTATGATCCATTTAAACTCTAATAGAATTTTAAAAAAATAATATTCTGGCTACAAATGGTTGTATTTCATATAGATGCTACAAATAATTGATAAAGATTTATGATTATTTGAGATTTGTACACTTATTTAAGAAAATAAATTTGATTTGCTAAGTTACAAATTAGTTGTGTACAACTTTCTTGGCATGTGATTGAAATTAAGGATTGAGAATGAATCTCAATATTATTTAGCCTATTGTGCAATTGATTGAGGGTAAGACATCAGGATCAAGTCCTGACGCTCCATAATGATAAGTGTTGGATTTGAGTCCCAATTTATTATGGCCTAACATGTCTTTATATTGGTAAGACAATGGGTTTGAGTAACAATGTACCATATTGATGATATAATGCTGATTAAAAAAAAATATTTCATGAAAAGGCACGAAGATTGTCCCACTTAATTAGCTACATTCTTGAAGCGAATATGGTAGCAGTGCATAATAAGTCTAAATGAAGACAGGTGGTTGAACAATAAACGTGAGTGTTCCTAATAATAATAATCATCACAATGATTATAAAAGGAGAATAACAAGGGTTCTCAAAATAAGTCCTTCAAAATGTAAAGGCAATGTTTACCATCAAATTGGTATGAAGCACATCGCTAATTATGATCCATTCCTTGAATCGAATGTGACTTGTGATAAGCATTGAGAATGTAGACCCATTCCTAAAGGTGAATGTGGTAATATGTGATAAAAGTAATGAATAAAGACATGCAAGACATGATTGGATGAGTACCACACAACCACCTTTGAAGGAGGTTTGAGTGAAATAAAGAGAATAAATATTATTGTGTGGTTACATGAATATGTCATTGGTCTCGTACATATGATACGCCAAAATATTTTGGCATGCCTTATAAAAAAAATTATTAAAGGAAAAATTAAAGTAAGAAATGATTTTGCTTATGATAATTTTGACCATGATAATTTATTATGATATACTTTTCTCAGTGAATGAGACATTTACCATATGAATAATATGATAAAAGATCTTGTAGTATAAAAGTTGTTAAGAGCTCCGAAAAAACTAATTTGTTACTATACGGATGAATAAAATTATTCATGACATTGATATTGTAAAGTCTCAAAAAGAGACTTTTGAGTTTCAAATGTATAAATCAAAGTGGTTGGCATATTGAGACTATAAATGAAAGGAAGATTGAATATCTTCATATTTCTATAATTATACCGGGTAAATATGAAAGGTTACCCGATCTTCTTTCTATTTGTACTACACAAATATAAGCATGATGCTGGAATCACACGCCACAAGTAAACTAGAGGTTTACTAAAATAAATATTAGTTGACATGACCGTTTGACCATCCCGGTTCAATTATGATGCGAAAAATTAGTTGAAAATTACATTGGCATATATCGAAGAATAAAAGATTCTTCAAGAATTCTCTTGTGCTGCTTATTCTCATGATATACCAGTTAAGGTTGGGATTGAATCCCTTGATTTCTGGAACGAATAAAATGTGATAAATATATGGGCCCAGTCACCTGCCATGTGGATCATTTACTATTAAATAATTTTAATAGATGCATCTATTCTATGGTCACATGTGCATTTGTTATTAATTTGCAGTTTGGTTTTTGCAAGATTGCTTGCTCAAATTATTAGAGCACAGTTCCAAAATATAAATTATGATGATTTATCTTGATAATACCGGTTTAAATCCAAGTTGATTTAGCAGAAATTGTACGCCTCAATTATAGCTAAATCATTGGTTATGAGAACAAAACTCCAAAAAATGAAATTTGGCATGAGATGTACTATTTAATATACAGCAACACTTGTACGCATCTAGCCAAGTTATGAAAATTTCTCCCTATCACAATCGGTTCAGGGTCAGGAACCAAATAATTTCTATATAGAAATATGAATGTGCTATATGATTTAATTATGCCACCACAATGCACATAGATGAGTTCCCAAAGAAGGTTGGGAAATGCGTTGGTAATCCCAAAATTAGGGGGAGAAAATGGACAGCTGAGAAAGTGATACATGAAATGAATTATTATGAATACATATAGATCCTCGTAAAAGAAAATATGAACTTGAAGTTCAAGTGATAATCAATGTATAAATTATTGCCAGACGCATTTGCTGACCCAAAGCTAAATGTCATATTTCAGCTGTTAATGTTCCAAATAGAATAAAGTCCACGAGGGACATAGTCTATGGCACACATGAAGCGTAACAGACCAGTCGGTTCCAAAGATAGAACTCATTGAAGAAGGAAAGGGGCAAATGTTCAAGATGGTCATAATAACGAGGCAAGTGCTCTAGAAGAGCACCACGACATAACACTTCATAAGACCTCATGTGAGAGGCTCAGGTACCTGAAAATAATGAGATAAAGAGATATCAATAAGTTATGTCTTTATTGTGTAATAACTGAACCGATATAAAATGATCGTCGACGATATTGTTAACATAATGTAGCGCTCAATATTATTAATATTGACAAGGATCTTGTGCTCAAATCTATCATGAAATTTGGATAGATAAATGATTGGCCAAATAAAAAATATGCAATAAAAATTAACTTCACTTAAAAAAATGTGAAGTTGGGTGGATAGTCTCAACACCTAAAAGTATAAAGCCTGTGGAGGTATAAATGTGTTCTTGTGCAAAAAATTCAAGTCAATAGACATAAAGACGACTTGTGACACAAGAAGATTAGTAAATATCCTCACATTGATTATATGGAGACATGTACTCTTATGGTGGATATAATCATTTCAGGTTTTAATCTGGCAATACATGAAAACTTGATATGCGTATAATGGAAATCATTGAAGGATTTAAATTGTTCTGAAGCATATTAATATTTCCAAGAAATTTATTAAATAAAGCTTCAAAAAATTCTTATACGGATTGAAACAATCAGGGCGTATATGGTACAATCGCCTGTGTGAGTATGAAAGAAGGATATAAGAATAATTCAATTTGTCCTTGTATCTTTATAAAAGGATTTGAATTTGAATTTTTTATAATCTCCGTGTATGTTGATGATGCAAATATCATTAGGACCCCCGGGAAGCTTCCTAAAGTAGTAGACTATTTAAAGAAAGAATTAAATTGAAAGATCTTGGAAAGATAATTTTGTCTTGGTCTACAAATTGGGTATATGTCATGAGAAATTTTTTATATCAACATACACTGAAAAGATTTTAAAGCGATTCTATATGGATAAAGTACATCCATTGAGTACCCCGACGGATGTGAGATCACTCGATATAAATAAAGATCCATTCCAACCTCATGAAAATCATGAAGAACATCTTGGTCTTGGAGTACCATATTTTAGTGCAATTGATGCACTAATGTATCTTGCTAACACTACAAGGCGCGAAATAACATTTTCAGTTAATGTCTTAGCAAGATATAACTCTACTTCTACAAGGAGACATTGGGGTGAAATCAAATACATATTGTGTTATCTAAATGGGACTACCAATATGAGGTTATTTTATGGAAATGATTGAAATCCCGGTCTTGTTGGTTATGCCGATGCGGGGTATTTATCTTACACACACAAGGCTTGATCACAAACATGCTATGTGTTTACATGTGGAGGCATTACCATATCTTGGCGATCGACTAAGCAATCAATCGTGGCTACTTCATCTAATCATGCTGAGATAATTGTTATTCATGAAGAAAATCGAGAAATGAGGTCTATAATACATCTTATTCGAGGCAAATGTGGTTTGAAGTGTTGCAAACTGCTCATGATTTTGTATGAAGACAATACACATGCATAGCCCAAATTGAATGGAGGATTCATAAAAATGAGCTACGACAAAACACATTTTACCACTGTTATTTTTCATACATGATCTTCAAAAGAACGGTGATTTCAATGTGCAACATATTCGTTCAAATGATAATATGGCTGATTTGTTCACCAAATCTCTACCGACGTCAACCTTCAAGAAACTAGTGTACAAGATTGGGATGTGAATTGATGCTATCATCAGAGGAAGTTAATACGCGTTGTACTCTTTTTTCCTTACAAGATTTTGTCCCACTGGATTTTCCTTCCAAGGTTTTTAATGAGGCAACCGAAAGGCGTATTTCAAAACTCGTGTACTATTTTTCCTTCACTAGGATTTTTTTCCCATAGGGTTTTTTCCTAGTAAGGTTTTATCGAAGCAAATTATCTATGGACATCCAAGGGAGAGTGTTATGATAAATATCATATTATAGTGGATGTCTACTCTTCTTCCATGATTTTCATCTCAAATGCTTAATGACATATTCAATGACATATTTTGTATGTTCAATGACATATTTCATGACATATTTTCTTCACTTTTTATGCCTATATAAAGGCCTTGTAATGGATAGGAAAATACACACAATTGAAGAAGAAAAATCTCTTCATTCTCTCTATCTCTATTTCTTGTTCATGTTTTACAAAATTGCTTTTATTTCTTGTTCACGTTACTAAATTGCTTTTATTTTATAACATAACTTTCTTTTCTTGACTCGTCTATTCCCTTTGCAACACCCCCCCTCCCCCCAAAAGAAAATTGAAAATACAAAAGAAAGAGATGGATATTTTTATTTGAGAAATTTGAATTCTTGGCCCATTATTGTTTATGTTGACAATGTTCCATTTACGAAGAGGTCCCGGGTCGTTTGGTTAGTGGTTAGCATTATGCAAGTATTAGTAATATAGGAATTAGTTATGTAAGATTTTGTTATGCATAGTTTAATTATAAAGAGATTAATTATGTAAGGATTAGTAAAGCATAGATTAGTAAATTATAGATTGTAATGTAAAAATTATCTTTTGTTAAATATTTACTTTATTTTAATTATACAATGTGTAACTTAAAATAAATATTTGGCCATTTGATTGTTTAATTCATGTATTACTGTCACGACCCTAATTCACCAATCGTGAACACGTCATGACGGCACCTAGTCACAACGACTAGGTAAGCCTGACAGTGCGGAAGTAACAACCAATACGGAAATATTAAGTCAAAAGTTAAATAACTTCAGGAAGTAT